>PVLC010000154.1:131814-290296 GCA_004027655.1 Graphiurus murinus
AAATCCAGGCGTGTTCTACCTCCAAGCTACACTTCCAGCCCTATTTTATTTTTTAATTTGAAATGGGAAATGGGATCTCATTAAATTGCTGAAGAACCTGGATACGTTTCTAAGTCTGGCTTCAAGCCTTCTATATTCCTGTCTCAGCCTCCTAAGTACTGGGATTACAGGTGTGGGCCACCACATCCTACTAAACCTAGAATTAGAAAACTAGTTTTTCTGACTCAAAAATCGTATTCTATTATGTCTTGTCAGTTTTGCTCTTGGATTTTCATTATTACAATTATCTTGCTGTAGCCAATCAGTTAGGAAGCTGGGATCCTGGGACGAAAGTTAAAAATAATGTTTTACTCTTATCATAATTGAATTACTCATTTGCACATTAGAAACAGGGTAAACCTAGTGAAATTTGGTGGACTTGATAAAGGATAAAATGGAATATGGACAGCATCTTGGTAAAAGACAATTCACCAATTTCTCTCCTTAACCTTTGTCTCAATCAACATTCTCACTGTTTTAAAAATAGTTATAGCATGTATTATGACGGCTCTAATTAAATTCTTTGAGCCTATTATTTGCAAAGCAGTTTAGTAGTTTCTATTTCATAAATATGCCAAGTAGAAAACTACCTGTTATTCTTAGGATGAATCAAATTTATCCTATACAGAAAAAAAATGAAATCTACAAGATCAATGCTTAAATTGTCACCAAATTTTTGTGATTGACAAAAAAGGAACAGAGTATGCTTTTTCAATAGTTTTCATTAAAAGAACATTTAGAGTTTCACGTATACTTCAGTGGTAGAACATTTGCCTGGCATGCAAGAGGCCCCCTGAGTTTGATCCGTGACATGCAAACCCAAACAAAAATTTAAAAAGAAAAGTTTCTGAGTATATTCTAAGATACTGCAGAAAAGGAGAACCCTGGTAATTAAAATGTCATTGTTTCAAAAACATGCCTGGTGAAGAATAATAGAAGAACAAAATCATGTTATTTGCAGGTAAATGGATGCAACTGGAAAACACTATGTTAAGTGAGATTAGCCAGTCACAAAGAGTAAAGAAGCATATGTTCTCCCTGATATGCAGATGCTAGGGAGAAGATGGGGTATAAGAGGGTCTCCAGATGAAAAAGGAGAGACCCTCGAAAGCAAAGAAGTTGATTTAACCGAAGGGGTTGGATGGGGGGGACACACTAATGTATATCAAGGTTACTCACTAAACTGAACTTGAGAGGGAGGGAGGGCGAGGGAGCGGGGTGGGAATTTGTGTAATGGGTCAAGTGAGAATTGTGAGCATATATATCATTATCAATTTGTACCTAACAAAGATGTATGCTTACAATGCATGAATAAAAATAAATAAATAAATAAAAAAGAATAACTTCCTTATGAATGAAAGCAAAATTAAATGAGATCTTTAAAATGACACATGAGTACATGGCTACATTATTTATATTTGTACCCATTTCCATGCACAGTTAAGTGCAGAAATGCTCACTTCAAAAACATGAAGTCTATCATAAAAGTAGCCTAGTTCATGAGAATGATATTGTCATATAAATCAGTTGGTAACTCTAACAGATTGAAGATGGCTACAAACTCTTTGACAGTCCTCACAATGTGAAGTAAGAATCTGTGCCCTTTCCCCTTATGTCATATGGACTCTGCTCAGGATTGTTTCGTCTAATGGAATAATGATAGAATTGACTCGTGGCTGTATCCATGCTCTGATTTTAAGATACATTACTTAAATTTCTATTTCTTAGAACATACACTCTTAGAACCCTAAGTCATTATATACAAAATCTAACTATAATATTGGAGAGACTTTGGCAATATATTCAAATAGAGAACAGCCCTGCTAAGCTCAGCTACCCCAACCAATGTGTCAGGCCTGTGATCAAAGCTATCATGAACCTTCCACACCAAATGAGCAGCCCGCTGAATACCGCTGAATGACCTCAGCGACAATATAGAAAGAATATTATTTACTTAGCCATACTCTATCTGAATTATTGGCATACAATAAAAGGCCTGTTGTTTTAAGCCACTAAATTTTGAAATAATTGTTATACAGCACTAAGTAACCATGGCCAAGTAAATGTCATAGACACTCAGCTTTTTTCTTCAAAAAAACTTCTGATCTGACAAAAAGATAATGAGATTTATTTTCCAAGATTTACCGTCTTGGGATTTTGAACTTTTAAAAATTAAAGTATGTTCAAATCAAAAATTTCTGTGGAAACAAAGGCTATTCAGTGTTCCAGTGCTGGGCAATAGTATCTATACTTGGGACAAGTTACTTTATAAATGAGGCATATGTGGCCTTAAAGAGTCACAGGGAAATCATAAAGGTAGAAGTTATTCATGGTTATTTAGGTGAAGTAGCATCATGCTTTGTGGCTGAAATTACCTTTGCCAGTCATGTGTAATTATTTCTATTCATATCAAATGGCAAATAACTTCTATCTAAATAAGGATGTCTACTTGTATTCATTGAGAAATTCATTTCAGTTTTTTATGAACTAAACAGGAAGTTCTCAGGAAAGATTAGAGATAGAAGGTAGTGTCTGCAAAAGAAAAAAAGAAAAGCTCATAATACTAACCATATAACACTATTTTCTAAATATAAGAGAGAGTTCACTTTTGGAGCACTGAGAATGCAAAACTGAAAAAAAATCTACACATTCCATTAAAAGGATGTAGGAATTGAGAACACAAAAAATCAGGTAACATACTTACTTTCTTCATACATAAAATTAAGCTTTCATTGTAAGTGCATATTTTACAACAGAAGATTGTTCATAGTAAGCCTAAAATCGTTTGGAGTGTGTGTCTCTAGAACAAGGGAACATGTGTTCTTAGAAAAAAGTATATTCTAAAATTAGAAATCCTTTGATTCTTTTGGATATAATGTGTAATTTATTCTCAAGTTTCAAATAGCATTAAAGGAACATGAGATTTGATGTTTAGAAAATGGAAATTGCATTTAAAAGTTTTGAATCACTGTTTTAGACTTTTTTCTAGTCTTCAGTAAAAGAAATGACTACAGAATATGTTAAAATTGTTATGGCAAGCAGGCTTATAGAGTTAATGCCCT
This sequence comes from Graphiurus murinus, assembly GCA_004027655.1. Classification (NCBI taxonomy): domain Eukaryota; kingdom Metazoa; phylum Chordata; class Mammalia; order Rodentia; family Gliridae; genus Graphiurus; species Graphiurus murinus. The sequence goes on from PVLC010000154.1 coordinate 134,916, forward strand.
CTGACATGGTGATTTGATTATTGCCAAAAGGCTTTCCTTCCCCAATGTGGTGAAGGTGGAAAGAGCTCTGAACTGAGAATTAGTAGATTTGACATTTAGTCTTAGATTTGACACTAACAAGCACTTAGACCACAGGCAACTGTTTTTTTCCCCTGGCCATAGTTTTTTTAGCTTTGAAACAAGGCATTTTCATTAAAAGATGTCTGAGGTTCAATTCAGCTATAATATTCCATGACTGTACCTTTCTCATTGGTCCTACTAAACTTCTCATATCCTATTCCTTTGGGTTAGAACACTGAGTGCTTTATTAAAAGGCAAATATTATCTGAGAAGGGTAGCACATTAAGCCACTATTAGCCATTAAAACCTCAGCTTGATTCAGTTAATTAGATTAGCTAACAGGGACCTGAGGGAATACAACTAAGAAAAGGAAAGTTTGACATGAAGGGAAAAGGGCAGAAAAGCGATGGCAAGGAGTCCCAAGGAGCCCAAAATTTGCACACCGATATTGAGTATGAGCCTGGACAACCTCAATGTTTGCCTAAGAGAGTTCTCAGCAATACGTTCCTGTACATTATGCAATGATATTATGCACACATTCTAATCGAGGCCCCACTGGATAGGAAAGAGAGACTATTTTCAGCAACTTTGGTCCCAAATATTTTATTTTGGGTCTGCTGTCCTGAATATAACAAGTGACCTGTCATCATTTTGCAATTAAATAAAATGCCTAAATGAAAGGAAAAAAGACTGATGTCCTTCTCTGTGACCAAAAGAATTGTGATAACTCATTTTGTAATTATACCAAGCAAAGAAAGTCCAGCCAGACTGCAGTAGGTGTCAATTTGTATGGAATAATATAAGGATTTTACCTGCCTATATTATATATACTCTATATTCAAGAATAAGAAAGGGAAGTATAAGAGTCCTCTGCCTCTTGTTTAAGAAGATTTTCCAGAATACTCAATCAAAAGTTATACTTCTATTCAACTGACTAGATGTAAGTCACTTGGCCACACATGACTTCAGGAACAAAATGATTTATTCATCAAATGTCAATGATAAAACTATTTATCCTGATAAAAATTGGAATTCTTAGCCAGGTGTGGTGGTAAATGCCTATAATCCCAGTACTTGGAAGGCTGAGACAGGAGGATTGCAGTTTTGAGCCCAGTGTATGGTAACTTAGCAAGACTGTTTCAAAATAAACATAAAACAGAACTTGAAGTGTAGCTTGGAAGTAGAATGCCCTCTGTGTTGAATACCCAGTAAAACAAAACACACACACACACACACACACACACACACACACACACACACACACACACAAATTTGGAATTTGTCTACTCTGGATAAAGGAGAAGATACACAATGGAAGGCAGTAGCAGTCTTGGCCACAAAAGGCTCTATCACAGTGTGGGACATGCTGCCAAAATCAGAGAGCAAAATATTTTTCAAATGATTAGGTAATAATAGGGATAAGCCCAACTTTGTAAACTAACCTTTTAGAATTTTTTGTTTGTTTGTTTGCTGTACTGGGGATTGAACCCAGGGGCATTCTACCTCCGAGCTCCACTCCTAGCCTTATTTTTTATTCTTTATTTTGAAACAGGGTCTCACTAAGTTGCAGAGGACCTCACTAAGTAGCTGAGGCTGGCCACGAACCTGCTCTCCTCCGGTCTCAGACTCCCAAATTACAAGAGTGTGCCACCACGCCCAGCTTCCTTTTAGAAAATTTTACTTGACATAAGTATCTATTAAGTTTCAAGATTGAAAATATATTTCATAAAGGGACAAATTATGTTTGCATTTTGATTGATACAAGGTTTTACAGGTTTTTGTTACCTACTAAAAAAAATCAACAAAAAGCATCCCTCCCCCTTCATAAAATGGTTTTCCATAGGGTAACTAAGGACATTTTAAATTAAGTTGCTAGTCTATTTTTTATCCATTCTACATGTCCAACAAATGAATAAAGTATATGTAAGTTATTTAGAATGGAGAGATGATATTATGAGAGGGGGAGGGGGCAGTGTGGGGAGGGAAACATATCAAATGATGATATATATATTTGAATATATCACTTTGAGTCTCCCTATGATGTATAATCACAATTCACCAATAAAAATAAATAAGAGCAAAAGGGAAAAAACATTCTGAGACCAAAAGAACTATGGGGAAACAACCATGAGGCGAACTGCTGGGCTGCAATCAGAGGTGACTCGTTTTGAAAAAAAGGCTTCTCAAAATCTGGGAGGCAAGCAGAGGGTGAGCCACAAGCAATGGCAGCCCTGAAAATAGTATTTACAGCTATAAAATAGAAATCAAATGACAAATGGTATCAGAACAGCAGAGTGTCGCAGGTTATCCACATGGTGCCATTTCAGGGACACTAGACAAACATATTCCCCCCTACTGGCCCAGACATGTAGCCTGAAACTCCCAGATCAGTCAAATGCCATTTGAATTGCCAATAAAGGATGATATACTAATCTATTGTAAATCACTAATGTCAAAACAGATTTTTCTCACTCTAATGCTCCTCATCCTAACAGGATTCTGGAGCTGCTGTAGAGGGAAAGTTTATGTTAAGAAAGGAGTTCTTAACTAAGGAAATGTCTAAAGCAAAGCAAGACTGGCAGAGTTAGAGAGAAGGGCAGGATTACCTAGGAGGGCTGGCAGGAGTCAGATCACAAGTAGCAGGAGTTAGAACTTCCACGAGAGAGCAAGACACATAGGATTAAGAAATAGTAAAGCAAGCTTCAAACTCAGAACTATGCTTTCATTATGTTTATACAATCATCATTGTGTCTATACATATGAAATAGGTCAGGGTATCTTTTAATCAAGGATGTGAAAAATATGAAATATCTATTAATAAGAAAGTTAATCTGTGCTAATTGCAGAAGCAAAATGCTCTATGAATCTTTATGTCAAGCAATGTGTGTTTATTGAATTCCTACCATTGAGTTAGCAGGTACTGGTAACATAAAAATGAAGGTATGGTCTCTAACGTGTTGAAGTTCACAAAGTAGATTATCTAGGCTTTAGAAAATCCGTAGAGACAAAGAAGCTGAGGAATAGCATTGACTTCAAATTACTGCTGCGTCAATGTCAATTTTTCTGTATTTAAAAGTTATTTTCAAATTTAAATTCCATTTTTAGTTCTAAGGATATCGTACAGTCACTATAGAACTCCAAGAAAAAAAATTAAATCTTAAAACAATATTGATCAGAGTGATCCCACCCTCATTGCAAGGTCACTCAGCACAATATATATTTGAAGCAGCATGGAGAAATCCTTCATTGCTCAAAGCCTGCTCCTTTGTACTCAGTGAGTTGTCTTTTGTTCCATAGTAGGCCTTTAGTCAGCAAACATGTCTTTGCTTATAGCTCTGGGTATACTGCCAGGGCTTTGCAAATAACAAAATTATAATAATTAAACAGTTATTCATGAATGAACATACTTAACCCAAGAGTGTTCCAGTAGAAAGGGCAGAAAGCGCTAATATATTAGTTAGCAACACAGAGACCAGATGGAAGGGTGAGTTTTTAAAGCGTTATTTGAAACAATGGATAAAAGGACAGTCTGAGGGACCTAAATTCCTAAATCCAGTTTTCTGGGGCAGGAGCCAATGAGGAAAAACATAATTTTATGCATGCCGATATTTAATTGAGGTTCCAGTAATAATGTGGACTAAGTGCCATTTCATTTGCCTTTATCTCAGGAATCCAGAGAGCTAAGAGATCAGTGAAGTGTGTGGTCGATAGTCCCAGACCTAACTGCTTACCATAAGACAGACCAAAGTACATATCCAACAGATATATATTTAGCCATTTTATTATAATGCATTGCATGCTCATTTTAGAAATCATTGAACACAAAAATATGTAAAGACAAAAGCATTCAAAACCACTAATAACTGCTATTCGTAACATGTTAGTAGAGTCTTCCTAGTTTATAAACACATTCACATATACATCTACACACAAAAATATTGTTCTCTATACACATTTTAAGTCATTTACTGTTATAAGTTTGATATTTTTCCATGCCATTAAGAATTATATGAAAACAGTATTTTTATTTTAAAACATTGAGATATAATTTACATAGAATAAAATGCACACATTTTAAAAGTAATTTAATGAGTTTTGACAAGGGAATACACTCATATAAAGACGGTGGCCTCATGACATAGAATATTTCATTTCCTTTAGGAAGTTCCTGCGTGCCCCTTCCTAGTCAGTCATTCCCAAGAGATAGCCACTATTCTGATTTATTTTCATCACAGATTAGTCTGTTAACGAGTATCACAAAATTAACTATTCAATATGTAAGCTTTTATGCCCAGGTTTTTCACTCAGGAAAATATATGAGAGATTCAGCCATGCTTTCATATGTATGGTTAATAGCTTAGCAAGACCTAATAAGATGGCTGCAACTGTTTTATCCATCTCCTTTCAGTTGTATATTTATGCTATTTTCAATTTCTGGCATGAGTATTTACTACCTGAATAATATCCCATCATACGCATATGACATACAGATAAATCTATTTCTTTCTAGTGAACATTTATGTTATTATCCATTTCTGTTGTTATAAACAATATTGCAATCAGCATATTTATAAATAAACCCTTGTCAGAATATAGGCTTATTTCCTAAAGATATGGTACTAGTAATGGAATTACCATATTAGAGTACGAGCATCTTTTAAGCCTTTTCTTATAGTTCTGTCAAATTTTTCCAGATGCTCTTTACAAATTTACAATGCTTATAACAGAGAAAGTACATCTATTGCTTTTTATACTTACCTGAACCAATCATTATCATTTTCAATTTTGCCAATTTGTATCTCACTGTTGTCCTAATTTTCTGTACACCTTAGAAAAAAGTGATTGTTTAATTCAATTGAACATTTGTATTTCTTCCTCCCTGGCAATTATTAATATCATTTCTGATTTTATATTATAAATTGGAAGTGTTATTATCAACTTGCATGTACTCTAAATATATAAAGGAAGTCTTATTTATTATTTGCCTTATTTGATACTCATATTGTCCCAATTAGAGGTTTGTGTTTTAATTGTTTATCTTTACATATACAAGTACACATTTTTTATTCCTAATTGTGGAAAAGTACACATAACATCCAATCTACCATCTTAAATATTTTAATGTGCTTTTATTGGTGCATTATGGTCTTACATAATAATGTATATCACGTTGACACTGACATACATGAACACAGCACTTGTCTCCCCCCAGCTTCCCGTCTCCCTCCCCTCTCATACAGAGTACTGTGACTGACATTGAAATTTTTCACATATGTACACACAGTCGATGTCAGTATTTCCAATACTGAACCTCAGTCTTCCCCTTCCTCTTCCCTGGCTCTGCTAAGGTTTCTCCTCCATTATGTTGAGTCCTTCTGGTATACTAGTTACTCCCTAGCTTGTGCATATTAAAGAAAACATATGCCCCTTCACTTTGTGTGACTGGATAATTTCACTTAACATTATGTTCTCATTGGACAGTTCAAGAGGGTTAAGTACAGTCACACTGTTGTGCAATCAACCTCCAGAACACTTTTCATTTTGCAAAACTGAAACTATATCCACTCAACAACAACTTCCTGTTACTCCTCCTCCTCCCATCTCCTAAACCATCATTCTACATTGGTCTTTCTGGATTTGACTAATCTAGAAGCCTTCTTTAAGTGGAATCATAGAAAATTTGTGTTTCTATTTACTGGCTTATTTCATTTAGCATAATGTCCTCAAAGTCGATCCATGTTGTAGCATGTATCAGAACGTCCTTCCTTTTTAAGGCTGAATAAAATTCCATTGTTCATATATACCAAGTTTTATCTATTTATCCATCAATGTACAGTTGGGTTGCTTAATACCACTGTGAACATGGATACACAAGTATCTCTTTGAGATCCTGTTTTGGGATCTTTTGGTTATATACTCAAAAGTAGATGGTAATTTTACATTTAATTTTTTGAGGAACTGCCATAGTATTTTCCATATTGGCTGCATAATTTCTACTAGGAACATACAACGGTTCCAATTACCACATACCCTCACCAACATTTATTTTCTGTTTTGTTTTGTTTTTGATAGTGGCCATCCTAATAAGCAAGAGGTATCTATAGGTGTACGCTTTTAATATAGACAGATATATATCATAATTGTTCTTTGAAATTTTTATGTCAAAAATTCCCTCCTTGTCCTGCTATTTTTCTAGTAATTTTTATGGTTTTATTTCTATGTATATTTAATTCTTATTCCAATTAAGTGCTGATAACTGTATTCACTGAGACTCTCTAGGAACTCAGATTCTTCACATACCAACTTTTGCATATAAAATACATAATGAGAATATTGTGCAGCAGGTACTATCATAATGGGAGCTTCGTTGGTAAGAAATGTGGCATTATGAAGCAAAATTGAAAGCATCATTAAGCCCAGGAGTTTTCACTTTTAGGTGTCTATAGTAAGTTAAAGAAAATTCTATATGGACTGTGTGTTCATTGCAATATCAGAAAAACTCAAAACTAAAATTTCCAACAGTGTGAGGATTATTTAAATTGTAACATATATTATTGTATAGATAACTGTGATCATTATGAGAAGAATGCAAATGAAGTTTATTAGGAGCTGCATGAAATATTTACTGATAACTTTTGTTGAGTAATGGAATTATACCTCACTTTTTCACAATTTATATAATTTCTAAATTTTCTACTATGAACATTTATGCTTTTATATTAAGAAATAATGATAACCTTTACTTAAATATAATATTGAACTACCATGCACTGGATATTGATGTGGTTTTATATATCTTATCTTAATATTAACTATAAACAGACCAAATATCTATAACTTCTCCCCTTATAGAGTCAAAGAAGTTTAGATTTGAGGAAATTAATGAGTTAGTCCAAGGTCTCAAAGACAGCAAAACGCAAGGTCAAGAATGCTGAGAATTGTAAACTTCCCAAGGCCCAGTCCTTTTTACTATCACATGTATTCTCAGCTTTATAGTCTTGGAAACTAACTCAGAATGACAAAGTAGGGCTTTCGTAAGTATTTCTTTCGTAGTGGAGGAATACATTTTAACTTATTAAGAATATTACTCTAGATCTCAGATTTCAATACTGGATTTCAATGGTATAGCTATGAATTATATTGACCTTGCCCAGTCTATTGCCTTCTATTGATAAATAAAACTGAGATGTACATAATCTATTTTTAGATAGCAACTATTTATCTGTATTCATTTTTTATAATAGATATATACCATAGATTGTTCAGAGGAAAACTGTACAAATTATTTTTTCTTTGTGAGAGGTTGTAATGAGATATATTATGTCACATACACTCATGGGTACCTTCAAAATTGCATCGTAGTCTAGTATTGATATGTACTTTTTTAGCCAGAAATGTCCTAAACTTTAAAAAGATCTGGTTTGGATAATATGTACTGAAATTTGTGCATTTCTGAAACATTTTTACCATTATGTTTTTACTAAACTCTTTTGCCAGCAGAAGAACATATCTAAGCTTTATCATAAAGACTGATAAATTATGTGTATTGAAAATGTTATAAAAATGATTGGAAATATTCCTTAGACATATCACATAAAATGCGAAGAGGCTGATTTCTTGATAATACCTGTGGGATTCAAAGCCCAAGCTTTGAAACATGAAATGCAAGGGTCCCCACTCAGTGCCAAATGCTCTGAAACTCTGACAATAGTTACTCCTAATCCAACGAGAAATATTTGCATTCTCATCTCTGTCTTTGTTCCTTGTTTGCCTCTGTCTGGCATGACAGTTCCCCTGCACAATATCCTCTTGGTTTTGGTTGTCCATCTCACCCCAAGCTTAGTGACATGATCTTCTCTTATGCTCCCCTGAATCTCCCTGCATATCCATATCATTACAATCTATCATAGAAAAATAACCTTCTAGGTACACGTCTCATTTTCTTGGCCATGAGCCTCTTGAGAGTTTTTATTCATGTTTGTATACCTCCTTTAGTACACGGCACATAGAAGATATTCAAACAGATAAAGACTAAATAGATGGATGGACAGATGATAGATTCATAGATCAACAGATAGATGGATAGATAGATAGATGGATGATAGGTAGGTAGGTAGGTAGGTAGATAGATGATGATAGAGGATGATGTTGATGATGATAGATTAGATAGATACATAGATAATAGATGATACTGAAAATGTAGATTTAGGCAAGTAAATCATCAATCTAATATCACTGAACCAGAGTATATGAATCTATAAAATGAAGAAGATTGCATGATCTGTCTCTTTTCAGTTCAAAATTTCCCCATTCCTGTAATACTTGATCTATATTGCATTCCATCTTAGAATTCCTAACCATTCATTATGTTTATCTAAATAATAGATAAAAATTGAGGAACTTGCAATATTGGTATTCCACTGTTAAAAATGGTTAGGCTTTGAGAAAACTTTCCTGTATGCCATCCCTTTTAAACACCATAGCAGTAAATATACTTTGAGTTGGTTCCCTGTGTCCTATACAGAAAAAATTACACGTGAAATCCTACATGGTTTGATCTGGGAATCATTTAAATAAACATTTAGCCCAATCCTATGCTGAAGTCACAATTTTTAAATGTATACCAGTTCTACCCTTAGCAGGCAGGTAATTCTGCCTGTCATCACACTCGTTGAGAATTAGATTCAGAGTGAATTGTTTTTGTCTTGTAGTTAGTTGGCTTGTCTACCTTTTGGGATCTGAGTTTCTTGACATCCTAAATGCAATTGTAAGTGCTCAAAGATACATTGCTTTATAGTCTATGGACCTTAACAGCAAGCCATTGCAAGAAAATTATGATCTCCTACAATACTGGCAGAGAAATCGGTCATGCAAGAATTATTAAGAATTTACCTGGGTGTGGCGGTGCATGCCTCTAATCTCAGTATTTGGGAGACTGAGACAGGAAGATCTTAGGTTCTTGGCCAGCCTCAGCAACTTATAGCAAGGTCCTCCACAACTTAGTGAAACACTATTTACAAATAAAAATAAAACATGGTATGAGGGTATAGCTCAGAGGTAGGATGTCCCTGGGTTCAATCCTCAGTACCACACACACACACACACACACACACACACACACACACACATACATACACACACACACACACACACACACACACCTACACAGAAAATAATTATGAAGCTTTTAATACTTTTCAACATTATGACTTCCTATGAAATTTGTTTTTTAGACTTTTATTAGTGCATTGTAATTATACATTACAAAGTGATGTGTACATGTATCACTTCGAATCTTCTTATGATATTTAAAGATTAGTTTTGACAATATATTCCTTTTACTTTACATGCTAACTTAAAACCTATCCTTAAGTGAAATATGTTTCTACTCTATCTCCCTCCTTAACCTTCCAAAAATTCCTAAAAATGCTTCTTTTAGTATGTGACAAAGGATGATATTTGCATATACTGTATAAGGGCCATGAAGGATGAAGAATTTGGAAATTGTAATGTATTGTGGAAGGTTGGTTGCTATAGCTGGGAGCAAGAGCAGTTGTGATCAGTTAGAGACCTAAGCCAAGGTTATGATGAACCAAAACAAAAATTAAGACATTCTTCTTCCTTTGGAAACATTTTTCCCATCTGTCAAAGACAGCTTATAATATACTGATGGTTCAGAGCAAGAAACTTTGGTTCCATTTTGCACAAAAATGTACAAACCTATAATTCTTACAATGTGACTGGTGTCCCCTTTGTGTGCAGTGCTATTGTGAAATACACAATCTGCACAACCATACACAACAGCAAAAGTCTCAGAACCAAAAGAGTGATCATCAAAGGGCATAGCAAGAAAACTGGAAGTGGGGGAGGAACAAGATAAAAAGCATGGAAGAGAAGCAAATAAACTTTGTCAACCTTATCAATTTGCTCAGAGCCATTCAGTGGTCCAGGAGACAGAATAAAACATGCTGCAACCCAAAAGGCTGGCCAATTTCTAGGACAAGATTCTCCATTTTCAATCCGGTTATGCCCATTAATGACAAATACCAAGCAGAGTTAGAACAAGTTATCAAAGGTTATATAAGAATTTAGAATGTTGCTCCTAACCATAGTGTGCATAGATAATAAGTTATTAGTTATCTTGAACCAAACCCATGTGTTATAACTGAAATATAACTGAATTGGCTTTCCAAAAAGATATTCAGCACCTCCTGAAAATCAGATATGTCTCAGACAGTGTTACACCATCATATTTCAAATGTATATTTTCTAACCATCAGAATTCTTAGTCTCATCTCATCTTTATCAAAAGGAAGACAACAGAAAAGACTTTTGCAGACAGATAATTTGAAATACATGCATGCACATGCGCACACACACACACACACACACACACATACGTACTGGCCTATAGCAGTTTTTCAATACTTTTAGTACCTGCAGACTTTCAGAAGTGATGCATTGACTGGGACTGAGCTATAGTCACAAGAGAAAATCCAACAACTGTGTTACAGTTGTATTTTTCTTTTTTATGGAAACGCTTTCTTGTTGCCATACAAATACCTTTGTGGTCTAGCCACAGGGTTTTCAGATCCTGTGATATTTTGCTTGGCTCTTTTAACAATCTGAAGCATTATGCCTTCATGAGATAAAGGTATAAAAACATAAAAGATATATTATTCTTCATGTGTAAAGGCTGCACCAGTATCTATAAACACTTTAAATTGCCTCTTCATGAGTGGAGATGATTTATGCTGAGATAGCTACATTCCCCTCCTCTGAGGCACATTCTCATAAGATACAGGTCTCACATAATGGAGTGCTTTCTAGGGTCAATGTTCTACATGCACTACGGTGAAGTGATTAAGATGGGCTTATCTATGATAATAATGATATGTACTTCACAGCATTATTGTGATGATTAAATGAGATAATCTACATTAAATGCTTGGCACACACTAAGCACTCAATAAATAAGAGCTATTTCTACCTTTTTAGGAGATCTAGTTTGTGATGTTGGTCTAATTAACATTATAATAAATAGCATTATAATATCTATAATAGCATAGATGCATCATTGATTGGAAATGAGGACAAAAGTGAACCTTTTTAACAAGGTAATGCTTAGGAATCTTGAAATCAACCTCAGAAGGACCTCGCTTCAAGGAAAAGGATAAAAAAATGAGTGAAGTTAATAGACATTACTCAACTGCAGACCACATCCCACTTTGTACTTTATCCTCGAGAATTAGCTCCCTTTCTCACTATATCCATTCATGGAAATTCCACATCTATTTTTCATAGAATAATCATAGGTATCAGTGAACACAGAAAAAAAGGAAATTTCAAATCAAGTTATCCATTTATAGAGAACAGCCAGAGGTCATTCCTCAAAGACATAAAAGAAGAGATGATATATTCGGTCATCCAGCAGAATGACAAGTGAAATTATGCCTCCTTTTTAACGTAGAGATTTTCCTATTAGAATTTTCTTTAGTATCTTGCACTGTACAAATCAATGAGTTTTAAGGGGACTAAGTTCAATTTACAGATGTTCCAGCTCTCTTGCTCACTTTTAAAGTTGTCATTTCTCTAGTGGGGAAAATAAAGGTTGTACAGATCCATGGATATATACACAATAGACTCCCTGAATTTACCTCTCCTTAATTAAACACTTCTCTTTATTTTCATTCTACTAGGATTTACAGTGTTTTTACCAATATTTACTTCAAAATAATCAAGAAGCAGAGGGGGTTAACTTCCTTGCTAGAGATATGCCCCAAAGGGAGGGCCAAAAAAGGCCTATTTCCCTAACAAGATTCTAGGCCCCATATGCACGATTAAGGAGAAAAGTGAATCCTCTGTTTGATCCAAGAGACATTTCCAGTGAGTAGTGATAAGTTCATTTTGAAAACTCCTGTCATTTTATTACTTTAAGAAGAATAAAATTGGCGTGGCATGGTAATATACACCTGTAATCACAGTACTTGGAGGTTGAGACAGGCAGATGACAGATTGAAGTTCAGCCTCAGCAGTTTAGCAAGCTACTGCTTTAAACTTAAAAAAAATAAAATAAAACAAAAGGGATGGGATATAGGTTAGAGGTAGAATGACCCTGGGTTCAATCCCCAGTAACAAAAAAAGAAAAAGAAAATCAAATATTAAACTGAAATTAATTCATTCATTCCCCTTCATTCAACAAACAGCTACTGGGCACTTACTATACACCAAACTGAAGTTACAGATCAATGTATACTGCTAGTGAGACAAATAACAATGACAGAAAACAGGGAAGAGAAAAAAGATTTATGACAGTTGAGGGAAAAGTAGGAAGGCCTTAGAAAGGTGGAAGATTAACCAGTTATTTGCCTTCTTACCTTTACAAATATTTAACTGGTTACCTACGAAGTACCAGGCATCGGTGGAATTTCTTCCAAATACATATTGCCCAGAGCTACCTTTTCCCAATAAGCAATATTGAACTTAGTCTCATCATATGCTCGATGCTCCAAATAAAATCCTGAACATTGGTACTGAGAGAAAGGCTTATCTAAATACAAAGGAATCTGGGTATGGCTTTGCATGTCTGTAATCCCAGTATTTGGGGGGCTAAAACAGGAGGAGTCCAAGATTGAGGCCAGTCTCAACAATCTAGGAAGGCCCTCAGCAAATTTGTGAGACCCTGTTACAAAATAAAGGATAAAATAGGACTGGAGGGTAGCTCAGAGCTAAGAAACCCCTGGGTTCAATTCCTAGTACCAAAAAAAAAAAATCAACAAACAAACGGAGGAAATATCAGACTTTGGGATGTACACTTTCTTCATGCATCCTTTGAAACAGATAAGCAGTTGTCAAAGAGTTCAAAAGTCCTAACCCATTCAAATAGAGTTTTCAATCAGAACATATGCCCAAATTTCTAAAAATGAAATGATCGTGACCTTAGTTTTTTAAGAAATGCAATTGATACTGTACATAAAGAATAAGATTCTATATAGGCTGAATATGACATATGGAGAAGAGAAGGAAGTTAAGGATGCCTAGTTCTAACCTACATTTACACTCTCATTTCCCAATACAGGTATCACTAATACACTTTATACCCAAACCATATTAGACCATTTTTTTTAAATTAACTTACATTTACTTACTTTCTTCAAGCTAATCCTTTTGCCTGGATGCTTTTCTTTCCATAGGCCCTTTTTGAGGTTTTATCAATCGTTTGAAAGGTCAAGTTCAATGGCAAACTCTTCTAGGAAGCTTTCCCACATCTTCCCTAAAGGAATTAACCCCACTTTATAGATCTAAATGACTTGTCTATGCTTCAATTATAGTGCTTATCAGGTTTAATTTATATTAAAATGATATGATGATTAATTCCTATATCCGATTTCTTTTTCTCTCCCCCTCTCTCTTTATTCCAACATTTTGAACAACTTAAATATGACCTCTCCTTTTCAGACATGTGGTATCTAAAGGAGAAGTCCTCTTATTCAACAAATGAAAAAAAATCCCTATTTAAAAGTAGGAATGAATCAATCTGGTCTGGATAGACCAGAAAGACAGAACAATAGCAAATTCTTTCTCTCTGTCTCTGTGTGTCTCTGTCTCTGTGTGTCTCTGTCTCTGTCTGTCTGTCTGTCTGTCTGTCTGTCTCTCTCTCTCTCTCTCTCTCTCTCTCTCTGTTTGAACCGGGACACCTACTTTGTCTTCCCCTTTAACAGGAAAGTCCCAGGTTCTTCAGTCTTTGGATTCCAGCACTTATATCAGTGCCCCTCCCCCTCTGTTTTTAGACCTTTGACCTTGGACTAAGTGAAACCATCAGCTTCACCAGTTCTGAGGCTCAATTTGGTCTGAGCCGTGCTGCTGGCTTCCCTGGTTCTTCTAGCTTGCAGACAGCTTACTGTAGGACTTCTCAGAATCCATAATCACGTGAGTTGATTTACTTAATAAATCTCTTTTCATCTATTTGTCTATCTACCTACTATTGGTTCTTTCTAGAGAACCATGACTCATACTAATGTCAAGTGTTTTATTATATCTTTCCTAAAAAAATTGAAGGTTCTTTAAGAGAGGGCAATTCTATTTTATTTATTTTGGTAAGTTGACATAATAGCTTTATGTTGTGCTTTAGCCATAGATGCCCAATAAAACAAATTGATTTTAATATGAACAACGTAGAGAGGAGACAAAGAGATCATGGTCATATGTGAAAATGGGGTTGTACATTTAATTTTCAAACTTCAGTGAATACACTCACTAACATAAAGATATCCGCTACATAAAAATAATGAGAGTGTGCCTACTCTAGTTGCACCTTTAGGCCAGTCTCTTTGGAAATATATTTAATTATTTCATTGACATAAATTCATTTTAGTACAAGTCATATATGCTTATTCTTATATATAAATATTAAATAATAATAGTGATATAAATAATTATTACAGATTATTTATCAATTGACATTTGACTTTACCACATTTTATTCCATTATTCCAAGGTATGTACCTTCTTTTACTATCATATCTAACTTTCCCACTCCAATACAATGAGGCTATAATCTAATGCTTGCTTCCTATATTATAGTTTTACAGACATGCACACACTTGCATACATATACACATATGGGGGGGGGAGAGAGAGAGAGAGAGAGAGAAGAAGAAGAAGAAGAAGAAGAAGAAGAAGAAGAAGAAGAAGAAGAAGAAGAAGAAGAAGAAGAAGAAGAAGAAGAAGAAAAAGAAATAAAGGGAAGGAGGGAGAAAGAGGTATTTTTTTAAAGAAATTCTTCATGTGATTATGAAGGGGAGTAAGTCTAAACTTTCTCTGTAGGGTAAGGCAGCAAGTAGGGCACTTATCTTGCAACTTAAGTCCAAAGACATTCTGGAGACAGAATTCCATCTTCCTTAGGGAATATAAGACTTTTCTCTTAAGACCATCAACTGTGTCAATGAGATCCAGTCATATTATGGGGTATAATCTGCTTTACTCAGCCTAATAATTTAAATGTTAATTTCATCTAAAATATACCTTCAAAAGAATATCAAGACAGGTGTTTAACCAAATTTCTAGGAACAACAGCTTAGTCCAGCTGAAATATAAAATTAAGCATCACACATCCCTAAGATATTATTTAGCTAAGTAAAATGTATTAGACCTTTTAATCTTTTACATATGTCAAGCTCATTAGACTTCAATTATTTTTGCTGCTTTTCTCTGAATTTGTTCTAATACTTTCATGACTGATGCCAATTCATAAAATTCCTATTGAACAAGAAAAAAAATCTCAGGTATAAATATAGATCTAAGTACATAAACCATTGTTCTATTATCAAAAAGAAAAAAAAAACTCTACAGTCCCTGTTCTTACTGTCCATTACTGTAGAATTACAGCTTTTAAATGAGTTTTACATTTGCTCTGTTGCTCCCACAACAAAAAACATTCAGTATCTCAGCATAATTCTAGAAATGACCCATGATGTCCTTCGGTGCATTACACGCTGTGTGAAAAATCTTGTAATACAGTCATGGCCTATAAAATAGTATGTTGGGTATATTACCATTCATTTATCATTTTTAATTTGCCTAATACATCCTGATGTGTAATGTTAGAAGGTATTTTTAAATGAAGAATAAATGCCCAGTTTTAAAGTTTCCTAATAAAAGGTCAATATGTCTAAGTATTTTGAAGAAACAAAAGAGAAATTATATGAGAATTCTTGCCTATTAAAAATTTCTCATATTTGAGTTGGCCACATCTAAGTATTCTCCAAGTGTTGGGCTCAAGCGACAGATACTGGAAATTTAAAGAAAAGAAGTCAATTTTCAAAAGTGTTTGTATTACTTTTCAAGTGGATTTATTTACTCACGCCAGAGCAATTAACAAATGAAGCGATTTTAGTTCTGTTTATTAGCTTAAACTGAAAACATTTCCTCTAGGTAAATGCACAGTTTACAGATTCAGTTAAAGAAATAAATTTGAATTGGAACCAAAGTACATGAAACTTCAGATTCAACTATTAGTTTCTGAAAAGGAGTTAGGCGTCATTCTGTTGTTAATTAATATTCCCAATTAGCATTATCTAGTACTATTTTATTGGCATGAGATACTTCCTGTATCACTTCCTCTGATTACATTATGTTTTATGACCCAGCTTCTTCCTTTTAATATTTTATTCATAGTATCAGGAATTCCAAGAGGCCATAATGTGTTTCTCATTTACTTTATCAAATATAAAGTATGGAATAAAAGAGAAAACTTTAAGAAAAAAAAAGCAACCTCATTAAGCAGGACCCAATGAACTGAAGCCATCAATTAATCCTAAATTTGTAGAAAAAAAAACAAGCATACAAGAAACAAGCCAAAAATGTGGATTTATTTGATGCAACTAAGGGCTTCAGACATGGGATTACAGAACCCTAAAATTTTAATTACACCTTCCTTTCCGCTCCCAGAGCCTTTTCTTTTCCATACATGAGTACCTACTGACATTCTTCCTTGTGCACTATCCAAAGTTGTCAATACTCAGTTCAGAAGAGAAACTAGGGAATAAGTACCAAAGACTAAATATGCAGCAGAATGACAATTACAAATGGGAAGGAGTCAGGAGCAGATATTAGAAAAACAAACAAGAAATTCTTACATTTACCCAGTCAAGGTTCTGATGCTAGAATCCAACTAGAAGTAACTTTGTAAATGTCATGAATTTATTCTGTGCCTTTGGGTGTTTCCTGATGCCCTGTTGAGAAAGGAACTTATATCTAGTGCCTCATAGTCACACTGTGCAATAATAGGGCAGAGATTGCTTTTGTTTGCATGTCTTTGTCTTTTTTAAGTTTTTTTTTTCTGTGTGTGTGTGTGTGTGTGTGTGTGTGTGTGTGTGTGTGTGTGTTTTGCTGGAGATAGAACCCAGGCCTTCATGCACGCTAGGCAAACACTCTACTAAACCTCCAGCTCTGGAGAGAGATTGTTAATGTGGCTCTCTCACTAGTTTATGGACTCCGATAGGGCAAAAACAAGACATATCTCTGTACAGTCATGGAACCTGGCACAAAGAAGGTCCTCAGTATATGTCTGAATTATTTCATGGAATATGGCACAGTTTATTTCATTTCATATGTTTACTCTTTGTGAAATTGTTTAAAAGATGAAAAAGACCTTTAAATTCTATAAAATATGAATTTATTCTGATTGTAATATAATCAGAAATATATTAGAAAATGTTTAAACAATGGACATTAAAGAAAAAGTATGTATAAGCCTAATTTAATAAAAGATTAAATAAATCAGACAACTACACTTACAAACCTTTCTGTAGCCCTTACAGTTTATTAAACTTAGGTATATTGTCATAAAGCTATTTCTTTAATAGGGTTACAATTTTCCAAAACTTCAATATTATGCAAATCTGATATTGCCATCACAATTGATGCCAATCATCAAATCTGAGGAATAAGAACTAAATTAGATACAAACAACAAGATTATGCCTTAATCCTGAGTACAATTTGGGTTACTCCTCAGGAAAATTGTGAAGTATTTAACATTCTTTGCCACTGGAAGCTCATGATTCCTTGTTAACTTAGATGCACTCTCTTTCACTAATGAAAAGCCATAAGGAAATATTTTTGAGCACCTACTAGGCAAAGAGCTTCAGTGGACATTTATTAGGCATCCAAGGAGCAGCATAAGCATTCAGAGTAACAAGTAAATTATTAACAAGAGAAAAACAAGATAGAAGAATGTTTCTAAAAGGAGAAATGGGACTATTCAAAGGCTTTAATAATTGTGCTTCCCTTTCTGATTTGGACCTAACAGTTACATTCAGGAATGATGTTCTAAGTTTTAACACTTGTGCCTGAATTTTTTTCTTGGACTGCCCTGCAATTTCTCAGAATACAAGTCTCATCCAATTTTCCCACCTGAAAGATTTTAATTAATCAATCAATCAATTAATTAATTTTAATATTTTATCTTTATTTAGCATATACACCATGCTAGGTATTTTGAGCATACATTTTTATGTTTGTTTTTAAAGTACTTTTATTTTTGCATTATAGTCTCACATCATAATGTGAATCAAGTTGACAATGACATATATGCACACAGCACCTGGTAGTCCCCCTGCCTCCCCATTTCCCCCCTTCCCAATGCAGATTACTGAGATTGATGATGGTATATTCACATATGTACACATAGTCTGTAATATTTCCATTAATGAACCTCAGTCTTCCCCCTCCCCTTCCCTTAGACCACTTCCCTGGCTCCAGTGAGGTTTATCCTCCATTATCTGGAGTTCCTGTGATATCCTAAATACTCCCTAGTTTTCACATATTAGAGAAAACATTTGACCCTTCACTTCCTGTGATTGGTCACTTAACATGTCTCACTTAACATGCTATTCTCCAGGTCCTTCCATTTTCTTGCAAATGACATAATATTGTTCTTTTTTATGGCTGAGTAGAATTCCATTGTGCGTATTTCCCATAATTTTGTAATCAATTCATCTGTTGATGGATATCTTACTTGGCTACATAATTTATTTTGGTGGTACTGGGGATTGAACCCAGGGATATTCTATCTCTAAGCTACATATTTTATTTTTATTTTGAAACAGGGTCCCACTTAGTTGCAGAAGGCCTCACTAAGTTGCTAAGGCTGGCTGCAAACCTATGATCCTCCTGTCTCAGCCTCACAAGTACTAGGATTACAGGCATGCATCACCATGCCTGGCTAGAAAAACTTTGATAATGGGTAAAGTTGTTATACACATGTATACTAGTATGCCACATCTAAAATCACAATTAAAAATAAATGAATCTCGAATGGCAAAACTTCTCTACCAGCAATGGGTTAAAGCAAGAGAAATTTGTTTGGGAAATCAGGAACTTCTTAAAATTGATTATATTGGAGGAATATCATACTATCTATTAAAAAGAAAACTCAGATGGGTAAAATGACCATTATTATTGTTGAATGTGACCAAAAGTAACATTAAGGCTATACTTATATAAATCATAAATTTGGAGACCTGGTTTTAAATAATTAAAAATCTAATTGAAAAATATAGAGTACTTGAAAATACCATGATTTTTGAACCTGTCAGAGACATCGGCTGGCTATTTCAAAACAAAATGAAACAAAAGTCTAAAGAAAGACAGGTGCCTTAAAGGAGAGATGAAATATGAATATTTATTTTCTTGGGGCAGATGTAACTAGAAGCCCTATTAGCCAGTAAATAGAATTCAGCTAAATTTTTAAATTAAACTACTTAAAGTTCAAAAGCTGGGTCAGAAATTTGGGTTTTTGTTTGTTTGTTTGTTTGTTTGTACTGGGGATTAAATCCAGGGGCATTCTTCTTTTAAGCTACAATCCAGGCTGTTTTTAGTTTTTGTTTTAAAACAGGGTCTTGCTAGGTTGCTGAGAGTCTTATTGTGTTGCTGAGGTTGGGCTCAAGCCTTTGATCCTCCTGTCTTAACCTCCAAAGTACTGGGATTACAGGCATGTGCTACCATGTGCACCAGGAGTATCTTGATAATGTAATCTGGAGAATATAGATACAAGAATCTGTACCTACTTGCCAACTCTGCTCCATAGACCTTACTAGAAAAACTAGGATCAGGTCAAGATTCCTAAGAAATTGTCCTTTTTGGTAAAAGAAAGTCATAATGTCCAATCTGTTATGTTCTTTCTATCTCCTCTATGAAACAAAAGCATTAAGTCAATAGGAAAAAGGTAGTAAGTCTTGCTTCACTAGGATGTCGGGGAGAACCATTAGTTAATAATGTATTAATATATCCTCTTAATACAACAAATGCACCAAACTAATACAATGTATTAAAAATAAGGGAAATTGGAGGGATAGGGTGTGTGGGAACTCTGTGTTTTTTGTTCAAATTTTTTGTGTAAATGCAAAACTTCTCAAATAAAATGTATTCATTATTAAAAACATTATCTGAATATTCCAAAATCCATGACAAATAGACACATGATACATCATACACAAAGTTCAGGGCTGAGGAAAACAACACAAGCTTTCTACATATTATATCCAAAATATTTTTTTAAAAAAGAAAGAGAAAACCTTGAAGGAAGCCAGAAAAATAAATGATACATTTCATCATTAGGAAAAAAAAATAATTTCAGTTAATTTCTAATCAGGAACTTCACAAGCCAAAAACAATGCAATCACATCTTAAAGCCAAAAGAAAATAGATGTCAATCAAAAATTCTGTACTAAATAAGTATATCATTAAAAAAACAAAGGCTTTACAGAATGGGAGGAAATATTTGCCAGCTACTCTTCTGACAGAGGTTTAATATTCAGAAGACATAAAGAGCTCAAAAAAGTAACACCCCAAACTAAATAAGCCAATAACTAAATGGACAAGTGAACTAAATACATATTTCTCAAAATAAATACAGATGGCCAACAAATATATGAAAAAAAATGTTCAACATCTTTATTAATCAGGGAAATGCAAGTAGAAACTACAATAAGATGCCATCTCATTCTAGTTTTAATTAAAATCAAGAATATAAAAAAATATTACGTGCTGACAAGATTTAGGGGGAAAAGGAACACTGTTGGTGGGACTGTAAATTAATATAAACACTATGGAGATCAGTATGGAGGTTTCTCAAAAGAAAAGAAATGGAACCATTATATGACTCTTTTTATTTATCCAAAAGAATTAAAGCCAGCATACTATAGCAGTATATGCATACCCATGTTTATAGCGGTACAATTCACAATAGCCAAGTTATGCAACTGGCCTAAGTATACATTAACAGATGAATATATAAAGAAAAAATGTTGTACATATTCAAAATGGAGTTGTATTCAGGCATAAAGAAGAACAAAATTATGTTATTTGCAGGAAAATGGTTGGAACTAGAGAATATCATGCTAAGTGAGATCAGTTAAGACTCAGAAAACCAGGGGCCACATGTTTTCACTCATGTAGAAGCTAGAGAGAAAAAAAGGGAAGAGAGAGGACCTCATGAAAATAGACAGAAAAAAGTAGAGTTGAGAAAGGGAAATTGGAGTAGGAGGAAGAAGGGGAAAGGGGGATCGCATTATTGTGTTTAATTATAAGGCATCAGTCAAAATGAAAATACTTATGAACAAAAACTTACAGTAGTGATAGCAGTCTTACACTATAAAATGTTAAATATCTTAAAGAAAAGCAATATTATATTAGATAAATATTTTGATATATGCACAGAAATGAAGAGCACTAGAAGCAGTGCAAATGGATTAAAATGAAATTTAAATATTAAATTTTGTTCTGAGTCTTAAGTATTCTAAAGATCTAAAGTAAGGATAGTAGACATAAGGTGTGTGTGTTTATAACATATGCACCATGAGGTTAATGATAATAATCAAAGAAGAGATAAAAGGGAGGAATTGGGAATATATGAATGCGAAAGGGGAGAAATTACGAGTACCCTATAGTAAGGAAAGAAGGGAATTGAAAGTATACTAAAGTACATTCTTTCCACTACACATGAAATAGTGTAATAGTATTCAAAGGTTGATGCTAACTGATTAAAGAACTTTGTTGTAAAGCCTAGGTCATCCAATAAGCAAATTTAAATAGGATATGCTTAGTAAGTTGATAATGGACATAAATGGAATAAAAATAAATAATTGATGGATCCAAAGCAAAGAATAAAAATATAAAATACGTGCAAAGAGAAATACAAATAATAGAAAATTGATGTGGTAAATTTTAATTTAATATGTTAATACTTCTTTAAAAAACAAAATTAAATTGTCTAAACTCCCCAATTCCAGGACATAGATTGTTTGATTGGACAAAAAGGAAGACCCAGCTATGTCATCCTAAAGAAACTAACTATAAACCTGGTGGCCACCTGTTGCAGCACTATTCCAGCCTCAGTGGCCATGGAATTCCAGCTTGGTGCTGTGCCCACCTTGGCACTCTTGAGCTGAGGATGCCATTACAAAAAGAAATAAATCACTGCTACATCTTCATTATGAATTGACCCCCTTAACATTGTATAATGTGCTTCCATGTCTCTTTTTACAGTTTTTTACTTAAAATCTATTTTAGCTGATATGTCTATACCCTTGCCCCCTTTTGTTTTCCATTTGTATGGGATACTTTTTTTTCTTTCTTTCCTTTAACTTTATGTTTTATTAAAAGGGAGATGAGTCTCACGTAGGGCACATTTAGCCAGGTCCTGTTTTCCTATCCATTCAGACACTCTATGTCCTTTGATTGGAGAATTTAACCTACTTACATCAAAGGTAATTATTGAGAAGTATGGATTTACTAATGCCATTTTGTTAATTGTTTGGTGGATATTCTATAGATTTTTTTTCTTCCTTTCTTGCTTGCTTTTGTGGTTTGGTAGTTTTCTAAAGTCATATAGTTTCTATAATTTTAATTTGTATTTTGTCCATCCCCTATAGATTTTTGCCTTTTGGTTACTATGAGGCATAAATAGAAAATCTTACCCTTTTAACAGTCTATTTCAAGCAGGTAACAGCTTGAATTTGATTGAATACAATATTACACTTTTACTCTTCTACACACATTTTATGTTATTGATATCTGAAGTGACATCATTTTGTTATATGTACCCTTTCTTAAAATTTTAGTTCTAGTTGTTAATTTTGCCCTCTGGTCCTCAAACTAGGGATAAAAATACACACAACTATTATAGTCCCAGAGTATTCTGAATATCACTCTATATTTTTCATACTCTTAGGTTTTGTATTTTTGTAAATTTTGTTATTAACAAGCAGCCTTCTGTTTCAGTTAAAACAACTCCCATTAGCAATTCCTGTAAGGCAAGGCTTAGTAGTGATGAAGATCCTTATCTTTTGTATTTCTGGGAATCTTATTTCTCCCTCATTTCTAAAAAAATAGCTTTTCTGGGTAAAATATTCTTGGTAGATAGTTATTTTTCTTTCAGCATTTTTGAATATATTATCCTACTGTCCTGCCTTGCAGGGTTTCTATTGAGAGTTCCAGTAATAGTCACATTGGGACTTCTTTGTATGTGATGTATGTCTTTTTCTTGTGGCTGCCAAAATTCTTTATCTTAGATCTTTGATAGTTTGATTATTATATGTCTTGGTGAACTCTCCTCTTTGGGTTGAATTTCTGTACTTTCTATACTAGATATTGGCTACTTTCCTCCAACTACAAAATGCATATATTTCTTTCTCTTTCTCTTTCTATCTTTACTTCTTTCCCTTCCTTTCTTTCACTCTCTTTCTTTCTTTTCTTTCCTCTTGTCTTTCCTTTCTTTTATTTCCAGTGTTGGGAATTAAACCTAGGACTTTATGCATGCTAAGCAAGTGCTCTACCACTGAGCTACACCCCTAGCCCATCTATTACTTTTTAAAATATGCTTTCTGGCCCTTTTTCTCATTATTCTTGCTCTGGTATGCCAATTATTTATAAAGTTAAGTCTTTTAATAATGTCCCATAATTCCCCCATGCTTTATGCATTCTTTTCTTCTTGCTCATAAGACTGGTCAATTTGAAATGTTCTGCCTCTGAGTTCACCAATTCTTCAGCTTGACCTAACCAGCTATTGTTTTCATGCCAATCACATTCTTTATCTCTCACATTTGTTTGGTTTTGTTCAATATTTCTATTTCTTTGTCAAAACTATCATGCTGCTCATCTGTTGTTTCTAAATTTCACTTAATTTTACCAGTATATTCTGGAAGTTCAATGAACTTTTAAAAGAGGGTTGTTCTGAGTTCTTTTTCTGCCATTTCATAGCCCTCTCTTCTGTTAGGGACCAAACTTGGAGTTTTTTTAAAGTGTTATAATTTTCTCAGTCTTTGTAATAGTTATGTTCTTGGGTTGATGTTTATGTGTTTGTGGGACAGTCACCTTTTCCTGGCTGTAATGGTTTGGATTTAGAATGTCCCCCTAGCCCTCAGAAAAACAAGGGAGCAATGTTGGAAGCAGGGCTTGGTTGATAAGGAAGGGTCCCTGGGGCTGTGGCCTTGGTGAATATATAAGATCTCCTTCCCTCGCTCTTGCTTATGGCCTCCACAGTATGAAAGCCGAGCCCTTGCTCTCTTCTCCTCTCTCCTTCCTGCCTCCATACTCTGAGATTCACAGACTCTGGCCTGACATGGCCTACACATTGAAATCTCCAAAACTAGGAGCAAATAAATACTCTCTCCTCTCAGTTGTGGGTGGTCAGGCTTATTGGGTCATGGCAATGAGAATGTTGACTGAGACAGAAATTGGTACCAGAGAAGTGGTGTCACTGCTATATCTAAGTCTGATCATGTGTTTTATGAGTCTTTGTGAGAACCTGGAAGGGTCAGTCCTTTTTGCTGTTTGAACTGGACTTTCATCAACATTTTTCCCGAGAGTTTCCTGGCCTTTCCATCTTGGATGGGGACTGCATTATTGGTCACTCATGCTCTGAGACTCCAGCTCATGCACTGCTCAAACAGCTCCTATTTCCTCTGGCTCTCTGCATAAAACTGGCCACTTGAGATGACATTGTTTTGGACTATGAGCTGATTGATAAATGTATTTCATAATATAATTTCCTGCGAGTTCTGTTACTCTAGAGAACACTGATTACACACCTGGATATGGCAGCTCTATGCTTGTTTTGAAAAGTGATGTAATGCACTGAATAATATATTTCTTTGGCTAGACTGGACCTTCCCTAGTTAGTCTAGCCTATGTTTCTGGCTGGGACAACTTCTAACAACCCTGGGCAAGCAGAAATTGTTTTTATTTTCTTAGGATGACTGGGCTGCTACCTTCCTCTTAATTTGACAGGGAAACTGGCTTGGAATTGCTATCACATGAGATCACTGACAGAACTTTGCTATTGGACTGAGCTGCCGCATGGGTACTGTAATTCCTTCTGATGTGGATTGTATACATCGTATATTCCCTATCCAGAAGGTACTACTATCTGAGATCGACAGTGGGAAGGTTTTTGGGAGGGTCCCTGAGGTTAAGAGGATTGAGATGGATGGGCCAACTATCTTCTCAGTGGAAATACATGCTTGAGATTTACCTCACTCCCTGGGTAGGGTCTTGGATGGGCTTTGAGACCCTGAGAACCACTGACTAAACTCCCAGGTATGGTGCCCACTTCTCATTGAAGTTCACTGCAGTGGTCATCCCCCTCCCTGAGTGGGGTCCAAGTTTGTGCTTTGAGGCTATGGTAAACACTGATCACACTCTTGGATATGATAGAACTAGCGTCTACTTGGTTTGAAGAGTTATGTAATTCACTGTGTGGGGGGCTTTTCCCTCTCTGCATGGGGCCTCAGATCTTATCTGAGATAATACCTAGAGCCTGGTCATATAGGAATTCAAGTCAGATAGAGCTTCTCACTTCTGTGAGAGATCAGCTCTGCTTTGCTGGTGAGTTCTTCTATTAAATGGTACCTATGGTCAAGTGCTCCTGCTGGCAGGTACACTGAGCTTTCACCAAAATCTACATGCTAGTCTCTGTGGAGTTTGCCTTCTTGTTTTGTTTCTACCTGATCTTAGGTGGTCTAGCCCTAGAGTTTCCCCCTACATTCTCCTTTCCTCTGATGTGAGAACAGAGGGGACTTCCTGGGATATGTCTCAGAATACTTGGCAAGCTGTCTTTCTACCTCCCTAGCTCTTTTCCCACTATAGAAATGGACCTGGTAAATCCTCTCCATGCGTCCTTCCCAACTTGGAGAAAGGAGAGAGGCAATGCAATAATGTTTCTTCTATACCTCTAATGTGGACTTTTATTCAGTTCCATGGAATGTACAGGTAACTCAGGCTTATTCCCAGGTTTTGGTTTGTAAATAATTGCAGTTTGATCTTTTTGTGGGGGAGTAAAGTCTGGGGACTCCTATTCATCCATCTTGCTGACACCACAAAAAATTTCTCTTAACATTTTGGTGAAACTATTAAAAACTTGAGACCACTGCAGTGATTGATGTATCATGGATTTCGTTTTTCACACACATGAGAAAACCTCACAATAAAGTAAAATAGAAAACTAGGCCAAAATAACACTGAAAACAAAAATGTGATAAGGAATAGGAAGTGGAGAACTAAGTTAGGTATTGGTATCTTGTATATATTTTCCACCAAACTTTCTACCATTTATGTTTCCAAGGTGTTTCTTCTGCCACATAGCTGACTGCTTCTGCAGGTTAGGTCTTATTTAGAACCCACAGGAACATGATCTCAATTCTAATGAGATTCAAGGGCCTGTTCATTAAAGATGGAGAAAGGATGTTTAACATTAAGTAGTTCATCATTTTTTCCAG
Organism: Graphiurus murinus; assembly: GCA_004027655.1. Taxonomy (NCBI): domain Eukaryota; kingdom Metazoa; phylum Chordata; class Mammalia; order Rodentia; family Gliridae; genus Graphiurus; species Graphiurus murinus. Next base: position 161,254 of record PVLC010000154.1, read on the forward strand.
CCTTAGTTTTCACTGAAAGTCCAATGAATATATTCAAGCTCCAGGGGAAACCACAGCCGGATGAAGCAAATGGTAGATTTGAGTCAGAATCAGAGTTACTCCTTGTCTTGCCTCTCAGTATGGGATGAACAATTCAAAGCATTTTAATTTTCTTATTTAAAAAGTATATATTCTTGAAAATAAAAAAACTCACCTAATTGGCTTTGCACTTGCTCTTTGTTTTTATATTTGTCCTCTGTTTTTCATTTTTATTTGACATTTACTAGAGAGAAGTTTATTTTTATATAACTATTCTATTGTACAAGACAGATTTGGCTAAGGAATCATGTGATTATGGCTTCAATTGTTCTTTATGGGTATAAAATTCTTCTTGCTTGTTATTATAATTATCCCTAGAGTGGTGTCTCAGAGGATTTATCATACTGTGTGTAAGCTAATTTAACGCACACCATGACTACGTTATACAGAACTAGGCCAAAAATTATGAGGACCTAGAATTCTAGGTCCAAGCAGTCCCCAAATAACTATGCACTGTATGCATGTATGTTTCTATCACTCTAGACTTGAATATGATGTATAATTACAATGCAACAATAAAATACATCTAAAAATAGAAAAAAATGAAATTTAGATCTTACAATTATCTGTTCAATGTCAGATATGTAGTTAAAAATGGAAAATTGAAGTCATCTATGCATTTATTTGAAAATTGTCTGGATTTTTACCTGACACATTTTACACTTGAGATACCCAATATTATACATACACCAACATCTAATTATTAATCCCATGTCATCTCATTGTTTTCATCTAAAACTGGTAATAATTTCATAAACTTGCTTTAAATACTTCTGTTCCTGCTTAAAAGTTCTTGCATCATGGCAAATCTGTAGAGGAGAAGAAATTTGAATAAGAATATCACTGTCTTCCATGCTCCTAAAAGCACATGTACAGTCTATGTAATTTTGACCCATTAGGGCTCCTTCTATTAAATCTGTACTCATAAGTGAATACATGTACAGGCATGTGAATAATATTTTTCAATTGGGGGATAATAAAACGAAGTAGGATGGACAGATCAGGAAAAGTATACTGATATGTAGCATTGGTAAGAGGTGAGGTGAGAGATGGATAGAATGATGATAACCTAGTTTCTCTAGAAGAGTTTGACAGAATGTAAGAAGCTTTCACCAGAAGATTATAGGAGCTAAACACAGTCATAAGTGAAAGATAAATTTGTAACACATAATATCAGCAAAAGAAATAAGAATTAATCTCTTATTTTCCAAAAATACCTTTGTCGGAGTAGGGCATAAGGAATTAGTTATTGAAGATAATACCAGATTAAGATTATTATGTGTGTGGCAGTACTACATATCCTTGGTGCAGGCATCAAAATTCCTAAGGAACCAGAACTATTTGGTATTTACTCGGAAGATACCCTCAAATTCCTTTATTTTATTCAGTCTATAATAATAGGTATGGAAGCTCTGTATTGCAGGACTGGGTTGGCAAAGGTACTAACTGAGGCCTTCAGTTTCAGCCTTGCTTCCAAAGCACTGGGTGGTAGTACACTGCTTGATGAAACAGAGGAGGGGGGTCTTATTCTCTAGAACTGAGAAGACAGACTCAACCTCATGGCCTGTGCCTGCATGGCCTGTGGTTGGAGTGGCAGTATTTCTGATCTCTGAGGAACTTTGGGGATCTTCTCTCTTGGGTTGAATAATAATATATGCCTGAAACTGGATAGCTCTAAAGTCCCATCTTGTAGAATCACATTAGTATTACCAGGATTTCTTCATCTTGTCCTATCTCTGATTCCTTAAATCCAAATTGATAATGTTTCTGTTGATATTACTCTATTTGTATCCCTGGATTCTAATGATATGACGCATTAGATACATGTCGCACACCCATATATCCTCTTTAATGAATAGCTGTCTCATCACATCCTTGGTGTTCTCCTCAGAAAATGCTTTCTCAATTTTTTGCAATATGGATAGGCTGAGAATTCTCTAAACTTCCAAGTCCTGGTTCATTTTCCACTCAACAACTCCTTCCTTGATTTATCTCTCTCCTCTCATATATTACTATAAGCAACAAGGAAAATCTAGGCCACATTTTCAACACTTTGCTTAGAAATCCTCTCAGCTATATAGTCAAGTTTGTCACTTACAATTCCTACTTTCCTCAAATAGTAGAACACAAACCAGCCAAGTAATTTGCCTTGTTATTTTATATAACAAGGACTGTTTCCTCCAGTTTCAATAACATGTTCCTCATTTCTATCTGAGATCTCAAGAGAATCACCATTAACATCAGTATTTCTACCAACAGTCTCTTCAAATCATTCTAGGCTTTCCCTAACATGCATCTCAAATATCTTCCAGCTTCTACCCATTACTCAGTTCCAAAAATACTTTCACATTTTTAGAAGTTTGCCACAGCATTATCCCACTTCTCAGTATCATTATATACCATACCTTAGTCAGAGTTCTCTAGGAAATCAGAGCCAACACAAAAACAAAAAGAAGTACTTCTTAATGTAAAATTTAAGATAGATACTCAGTATGAATTTAAGTATTTGCCTTACATGATCATAGATGGGGTAAATTCAGTACCTACTGGGTAGGCCAGCAGGCTAGAGATGTAGACAGGAATTACAGATTGAGTTCAAAGGCAATTTGTTAGCCTTCTTGCTTGGAGGAGGTCAGTATTTGTTCTATTAACTGATTGGATGAGGCCTATCCACATTATGGAGGAAAATCTGCTTTCCTCATAGCCTAATGATTTAAATGTTAATGCCATCCAAAGAAAAAATACCTTTACAGAAACAACCAGATGACAAATATTTGAACAAATCTGTGAGTAAGACAGCCTATCCAACTTAAAATATAAAATAATCCATCATTCCCCCTAAAACTGATATACACCCCAAATCTCAGAATGTGTATTTACTTGAAAATAGGATCTTTGCAGGTACAGTTAATTAAGTTAAAATGGGGTCCTACTGGATTAGAGTGGGTCCCAAACTAAAAGGATTGCTATTCTTATGAAAAGTAGGGAATGAAAACAGGGAAGAAGGCTACGTGATAATGGAGGCAGTAATGGAAATGATGCAGTTCCAATCCAAAGAATACCAAGGATTGCCAGCCATCACCAGGGACTAGGCAGAGACAAACTGAGATTCTCCCTTAGAGCCTTGTGAGAGGGGCACTGCTACCACCTTTATTTCAGACTTCTAACTCCAGAACTGTAAAACAGTACATTTATACCATTTTAAGACTCCAGGTTTGTGGTGTGTAATTACAGAAGACCTCAGAAACTAATGCACATGCCTATGCTTTGTGTCTTTTGCTCATATTCTGGAGTTAAAACAATCTCTATAGGCCCCAAAACCTCTTAGTTGTGACTTACCTATGGGGAACCATACTCATGGACATTGGGATCTTATGGTACTTTCTATGTCAAGTAAAATATAATAGATAACCCTATTATTCAATTTTTTCAAAAGGTTAAATCCCTGATGTCATGTTTCCTAGACTCTGCCTTTGGAACTGAGAAAGTCCAAATGTAAAATTTTGTCTTTTTTTTTCTCCAAGGTAATAACTGTAAAATGCAATGTTCATCTCTAGGTTAAATAAATATGGGACATTAATTTTTTATGAATATCTGATTTTTTTAATCAGAAGAGGAATAGAAGCCCTCCCAAAAGGTATGCATCGAAGGCAAAGTAAAAAACAAAATCTTTAGCCTGAGACATGGGCATGAGGTATAATAACAGCAAATACTCCTTAATTTAGGAGGAAACGAGAACTTGGCCTTTGGACTTGTGTGACTATTGATATACACATGTGTGTGGGTATGTGTAATGAGAATGACGATTAGAATATGTATGGTATCGGAGAAAGCTGTCAGTGTTGACATACATTATAAGTACTAGCAAACAAGCAAGTAGAGAAGAAAAAAATAGAAATTTGACTTGATAAAAGCATTAGTAATTATAGTCATTTATTTGAAGTGCTTATTATTTATGCCTAATTGTCATGCAGTTAATCAATAATTACACATATCATTAAATAAATATATGTCTTAGGATTAACTATGATTGATTGTTGTTTGTCATTATATTCAGTTCTATACATGCAACCTTCATTGTTTACCTATCTGGTTATCTAGTCACAATTTTGGAAACAAGAGAAGGAAACAAAGAGAACAGAAGATGGTTTGATGAGCCTGGCAAAGTTCTGACTGAAGAGACCTAGAAATTCATATGTTCAGGCAGAGAAAGGCAGAACACTGCAGGTATTGATTTCATTAGAGGTTAAGGGCTAGACATTATAAGTACTTAAGTAAGACCCTGGTTTGGTAAGACAACTCAGTAGCTATCAACAATGATGGCATTAAAATGAAATGATGAGAAGCTAAAAAAAATTAATTACTTGACTATCTGGGCTGTGAATTTATCCTACCCCCCTGCCGTTACCAGGTGCAGAGCAATTACAATTAATACCCAATGAACACCTCATGAGTCACTTTCAAGATTGCAATGGATTAACTACATTGATTGATTGATCTCTGAAATGATCTGTTGACTCAAGTGCCAAATAAGTTTTCAAACAGAAACACAGACAAAGGTCTAGCTATTTTGCATTATTTGGTGTCAGTGATGACAGATAATATGTTCAGTTCTCTCAGATCATTTCATATGAAAACTATGAAAATTCTTCATATACAATTACCATAAATTTCACCAGAGAAGTGGCAGCAGCTTACTGCTATCATCTCCATACAGGAATCATGGTCATTCCATAAGTAATTGAGAGATGTGAGCCTACATATTAATTCAAGGACAATCTTTTTGCTCATAAACATGAACTCAACACCAATGATGATGGATAGGCACTTGGCTTTTTTTCCATTCAGAAGAATATAACACCTTCATTTCATTTTATTAAATAGCTAAGCCTAGGCTCCCATTATATAGAATACCCTAGTTATTGTACTCCCCTCAAGCAGTATCCATTTTGAATTAGATTGATTTGAGCAAGAATAATTTCAGATTTTTGAAAATACCATTTTCATTTTTCCAGACACCTTCTTGCACGCCAATTAATTTTTGTTGCCTCTAGGTTCACTTGAAACATTACTTCCAAGGTGCTCAATACATGTTCTTGATATTCATTCTGCCCTTAGCAAAGAAAGATTGGTAGTGCTAGCCAGAATTTGTTAAAAATGTGTTAATGCAAGTAATTCTATATATTATCCAGGTGATGTTGTGAACCTATTTATGTTAGAAAAATCACTTTAAAGCAATGGAATTGATCTAAAACTTTTGATGATGGAGAATTATTAAAGAACACTTTCAGACTCCATTCTTTGGGAGTCTACTCACACATTGGTACTGTTAGTAAAACTTAAGCTCTCTGGGCATGATTTAACTTCATAAATTTTGTTTCATGAAATGAATCACGTAATGGCAAATCACAGAATTTAATACTAATAATTCCCATTTTAGTATTTTGAATGAATATTAAACTATTTCTAAGTGAATGGCCTTATATTGTTTCCCGAGCTATTCCAAAGAATACTTTAGTACAAAGTCTATGCCAAGAGAGGAAGAAATTTAAAAATTCTGTGTGCCAAGAACATTCTGAAGATTTCCCAGAACCATAAAATCAACAATTAAGAGTTCCTTTACAGAATTCTCAAATTTCTCAACATCACCACCCTTGTATGGTCCATATTCTCCAAGGAATGTGCCTTAATTTTTTCTGCAACAATTCCTACACCTGCCACATGCTGTTTTTCAAATTAGAAATGTGCTTAAGTCATAGGACTTGCTTATCAGATCAGCTGGTAGCTTCTAAAGAAATTGAGGCTTCTGGTAAATGGGACTAACTACTTACCTGCAAAGATCTGGGATGTTTTTACATGGCTAAAAGTAATTTACTACACAATAAAAGTGGAGCGTTCATTCCAAAGAAACAAAAAAGATTACTTTTAAATCATTCTTGCTGAGATACTTGATTTAACAGTGAAAGTATGTAATTCCAGGAACATGAATGAGAAGGGAATAAACACCAAAATCATCAGAAAATGCTAAGAAAAGATTACTGGTGTGAGAAAGACATCTGTAGCAAAAGACAACTGGCTTACTTACTCATTGGCATAATTTGATTATGAAAGTAATGCGGCACTTACTCTCCTTCACAATTGATGGAATATATGACAGGTGGGTTAGTGCATTCTGAGAGTATCAAAAATGTTTGTAGACTTGGTCTGATAACTTATTTTATTGAATTAGTTTTTCCAAAGAGGATAGAAAATTGTAATCGCTAATTGTATATTAATTAAATAATGATAATTTGTACTACAGCTATTGAATTTTGCATTTTTATTGGTGCATACTGTTTTCCAAAGTGGTTGCACTAATTTGCAATCCCACCCACAATGTATTAGAGCTCCTACTTTTCCACACCCTTGTCAGAACTTGTTGTTGTGTTTTTAATGACTAACATTCAAATTGGGGTTAGGTGAAAACTCAGGATAGTTTTGTTTCCATCTCTCTGATTGTTAATGATGTTGAACATTTCCTCATACATTTACTGGCCATTTGTATTTACTTTATGAAGTGTCTATTAAGTTCACTTGCCCATTTTTTTTTTTTTTGGTGGTGAGTTTCTTGAGTTCTCTGTATATTCTAGATGTCAGTCATCTATCAGAGGAGTAGCTGGCATAAATCTTCCATTCTGTTGGCTCTCTGTTGAGGTTCTTGATAGTTTCCTTTGCTGCACAGAAGCTCTTACCTTAATAAAATCCCATATATTAATTATCATTTTGATTTGTTGTGCCTTTGGGATCTAATTGAAGAAGTTTTTACCTGTATCTATATGTTAGAATATTGGTTCTATGCCCTCTTCAATTAGCTGCAAGTTCTCTGGCCTAATTTCGAGGTACCTGATCCATCTTGAATTGACTCTTGTGTAGGGTGAGAAAGTGTGGCTTATTTCCATTTTTCTGCATATAGATAATTTTGCCAACACCATTTGTTGAAGAGGCTATCTTTTTTCCAGGGTATATTTTTTACTCCTTTGTCAAAAATCAATTGGCTCTAAGTGTGTGGATTTTTTTCTGAGACTTCTATTCTGTTCCATTGATCTATGTGTCGGTTTTTGTGCCAATATCATGCTGTTTTTATTACTACAGCTCTGTAGTATAGTTTGAAGTCAGGTATTGTGATGCCTCCTGCATGGTTTTGCTTCCGATAACTGTTTTGGCTATTCTGTTTTTTTTGTTGTTCCAAATGAATTTAAGGACTGATTTTTCTATATCTGTGAAGAAAACCTTGGCATTTTAATGAGTATTGAATTGAATCTGTAGATAACTTTTGGAAGAATGGCCATTCTGATGGTATTTATTCTGCCTATCCAAGAGAATGAGAGGTCTATCTATTTTCCAAGATCTCCTTTAATTTCTTTTTTCAATGTTTTATAATTTTCCTTGTAGAGATCTTTTACCTTCTTGCTTAGGTTTATTCCTAAGTGTTTTATTGTTTGGGGGTATTGTGAGCAGGAATGTTTTCTGGATTTCTTTTTCAATGGATTTATGGATGGCATACAGAAAAGCTTCTGATTTTTTTTTACATTGAGTTTATATCAACACTTTGCTGAATTTGTTGATCAGTTCTAAAAGACTTTTGGTTGAGTTTATTGGGTCTTCTAAGTATAATATCATGTCATCTGCAAACAGAGATAATTTCAGTTCTTCTTTTCCTATTTGTTCTCCTTTGATTTCCTTCTCTCACCTTATTGCTCTGGCTAGAGCCTCAAGTACTATATTGAAAAGGAGTGATGATAGTGGACATCCTTGTCTTGTTCCTGTTTTTAATGGAAACTCATAGTTTTTCCCCATTCAATAGGTACAGTGATACAAAATGGATTTAATACAAGGAACTGGCTGACAGATTCACTAGGAGAGTGACAAACAAAACAGAAGATAATCTCTTGTATGTACACACACAAGAGGAGAGGAAGAAAAAAGAGAAAAAAATTAGAGAAAAGGAACCTGAAGTGTTGGTTAATTAGGAGTGAGTAAAGTTTTTTTGTTGGAAAAGAGCCACTTTCCCTTGTGGCTTTGAATGTGTTCCTTGCTGGTTTTGTTTTGTTATTGTTGTTGTTGTTTGTTTATTTGAGGCTTGCTTTGATGAGATTGGAAAGCTGTTCGAAAGCTCTTGTTCAAGCCTGCTTCCCCACCAGCTCTGTCTCCTCCTTTGCTAAAGAGGCAGATTAGGGAGGAGGTGCTGGCCCCTGCTGATTTTGGGAGGAGGTTCTTCTAGGCTGGAGATTGGGTATGTAGACTAGGCCACTTACTCAGCATTCACTAGGGTCCTAGACTTAATACCCTGCATGGCAAAAGAGAAAATAAATAAATAAATAAATAATAAATGAGATAAGGAAGAGGGAAAAACATGCCAAGGGTAAAAAAAAAAAACACTACAAGTTTACAGAGCAGTATCAAAACAACAACAACAAAAAACTGCAGAACAAAAAGGCGAACAGAAAAATATATTTATATATATATAAAACAACAACAATAAAAAACCCTCTTGGCTTCTGCAGCTATCTTGATACTGTGTGGATACTTTCAACCATTTAAGGTCCACTTATTACATTAGATTCTCAAGCACATTCCAAGCATTCTCACTTGCTTGACAACCTATTGAAATGACCTTAGTTTGCAGACCCAATTCTTTGTTCTCCTGCAGTGAGTGAAAGTCTCCCCTCCACCCCAGTGGTACTAGGGATTAAACCCAGGGGCATTCTAACTTTGAACTAGACCCCCAGGCCTATTTTACTTTTTAAATTTAAAACGAGGTCTTGCAAAGCTGCTCAGAGTCTCACTAAATTGTTGAGATTGGCCTCAAACCTGCAATCCTCTTGTCTCATTGTCTCAGCCTCCCAGGTATTAGGATTACAGGCATGTGCCACAATGCACAACCACATTGCTCATTTCAGTGTCTTATTTTCCGAAGTCTCAACTTAGTTTCTCCTCGTATCCTTATATGTTCTATCGAATGCCTCTACGCATAATTTCTTGCTTAGATATATGTAATTCATAATCTTTCATGACTAGCAATCTCTGCTTTTCCTTGAATCAGATGCAAGATAGGTGATAGAGACCAGTCCTCAGGAATCCTCCACTTCAGTTAGAACATTACAAATAAAACTGGTATACAAATAAGACACTCAGTTTGGGGGGTTTGTTGTTATTGGAGGGAGGAGGAGGTATAGGGACCTAGGATGTTTCTTCCTCCAGACCAAGACCATAATACATCAAGGGTGATTTAAGACATAGGTGAATAAAAATTCTAGGAAAACTCCAACCATTTTAATCAGGCTTTATATAATTTGGCATTCACTTAGTTGTTTTCTGTAGAACTTTGATTGTTTTCCAGAGTTCCTATAAGGTTTTTTCAGCTTGTTTCTGGTTTTTGTGTTATTATGTTGCTATTGTTGCTTCCATGGGATTACAATGATTTGGAGTTTCCTAATCCAACATTTTGCTGATGCCTGCTTTATGGAGTCCTGAAGTCCAAATGACGGTAAATAAGTAGGCACTCTGAAACATTCCTGAATAAAAGTTTTATAGTTTTCATTTTAGGTCAACTTCCATTTCACTCTGTGTAATTATCATGATTCCTAAATCAGAAAAGAAGCATTAAACTGTGGTAGAAAATATGCCAGCAATGCTACCAGGGGTGCATTTAAGTTGTGTGAACAGACACAGCCTACATATCTTTCCAAAAATTAATATTCCCAATGTAAACAAAACTGTTATGGGTAGAATTGCCCTTTCACATTTATGAGCTGAAATCTTACCCTGAGTTTCTCAAAAAGTGACTATATTTGTAGATAGAATCTTTAAAAAAGCTATTAAGGTAAAATGAGGTGATTAGGATGGGCCCTAATTCAATATGACTGGTGTCCTTAATAGAAATTAGGTACCAGACATGTCTGAACACATGAAGACAATGAAAAGGCAACCATCTACAAGGAGAAGAAAGAACTCCCAGAAGAAACCAAATCTACTGTTACCTTGATGTTTGACTTCTATTCTTCAGAGTTGTAAAGCTATACATTTTTGTGGTTTAAGCCACCTTGTCTGTGGCATATTGTTATGCCACAGAAACTAGTACAAAAAATTTCAGTGCCAAAATTAAATAAGTTGAGACAGCTAACAGACTTTGCCCATTTAAGATACCTAACAAATAGTTTGTGCCTGCACTTGAAAATCATCTTTACAAACACTCATCTAATGGTTTTATATTGGACCATACATGATCAGCATTTTTTTTAAATTTTTTGTGGTACTGGAGATTGAACTCAGGGGAATTCTACCTCCTAGCTACACCTCCAGCCCTATTTTTATTCTTTTATTTTGAAACAGGGTCTCACTAAGTTGCAGAGGGCCTCACTAAGTAGCTGAGGCTGGCCGTGAACCTGTGATCCTCCTGTCTCAGCCTCCCAAGTACTGGGATCACAAGTGTGCGCCACCATGCCTGGCCTATGATCAGCATTTTTGTTTGTTTGTTTTAACAGTCACTGCTTTTTAAGTGAAAATAAGAAAAGTTTTACTTTGCACTTTCCTAAATTATATTTGTGCTTAAGGATTGTTGGCTGAAATTCACATGGGCTTAAACAGCAGTTTATGAGTTGTCAAGTATTTTTTTCATATTTGAGAGGATTAATATTTGTTGAGACATTCTTACAAACCATCAGGAGCAGCTACACAACTCATTAGAAGTGGAAAGATGTAGCGATTCATAATCAATTTCTTCTAATTATCTCCAGCTAGGTGCTCTAATTGTTTTTTCAAAATAAGAAATTCTTTTCAACTAGAATAACCCCAGTGCAACCTGTTTTCTCTTTTAAAGACCACTTAAATTATTACAGACATCATTCTGCCCCACGGCAGAGGAAGAATATTTTTAAATGAAAATGTCTTTAGTAAAGAGTGACCTGCTGCTAAGCCTTTGGGTGGGGCAAATGGGGATAAGAGAACTGAACAGAAATTTTCAAATACTGGAGTAGTCAAAAGGATTAGCCTTAGCTATTTCCAGGGTCCACATGGGAGTAGAACTTTAGCTACTAATTATAAAACATTAAGCCAAGTACCCATCCTATCAGAAACTTGGCATTCTTAACTGTAGGAGAAAAATAGTCATGCCAAATTCTTAATATTTTGAAAGGATTAATGAGATAAGATATTGAAACTCTTAGAACACAGCATCTAATAAATGTTCACTTAATGATAGTGTATTAGTCAAGGTTCCCTAGATTAACATAATTCACAGGATATGTGTATTATAAAAAGGGGATTCATCAAATCATCTTATAATCCAAAGCAGCATAGCCCCAATTGGCTACCTGTACCTGGAAAGCCAGAGAAACCAGCAGCTGGTCAAGCAGTCTGAGAACTGGAGTCTCATAATAGGAATAAGAGATGATGTAGGCCCAGTCCAAGTTGGAAAGGCCAGTAAACTCCCCGTAGAAACATTTGTGAAAGTCCAGTTTGAAGAGTAAAAGGGCTGAGGTCTGATGTCCTAGGTGAGAACAGATGTACTTTCACCCAAAAAGAACCACACATACCTTCACTTCTTTCATCATTTCAACAAGCAGGATCCTCAGCCTATTAGAACAGTGCTACGCATATTCAGGGTGGGACTTCCCCCTCAATCTGCTGTTCCATGTGCTGATCATCTCAACACATCTAAAGTCATTTCATCTTAGATGTTTCTTAATCCAGTCAAGTTGACAACGTAGATTAACCCTCACAGAGAATTAGTGTTATTTTTTTTTTTTATTTTTACCTATGACCTGATGGGAAGAATGTGAAGATTTTACCACTCTTCCACCCCATGGAGGAACCACCAGTAAATCTATCAGCAATTACAGATAGTGATACAATTTATATTGAGGAGAGATGGAAACCTATGTTGGATGATTCAACATCTAGCTAATAAAATGGGTCGATTTATCTGGACAGGCCAATTATCACTGGGGAGATCATACATCCTAGTTTTCCTTGGACATCCATTCTATAAGCCAATTTTTCATTGACAAAAGAAATACAGTTTGAATGATCAATTATAGAGTTTCCCTGATTATTATCTAAAGTAACAGGAAATAATCTGGTTGGATAACTTCTATATGATAGGTAATGTTGATTGAGATTGTAAGCATCAAATGCTCTCTGAAACTAGTAGTCTGGAGATGATAATTAGGAGTACTAGGAAGACACAGGGCATATGAAAGTACCAAATAATCCAAAGGGTTTATGGAGAAATGACCAATCATATATTGAATTTTGAGTGAGATAAGACAATTCACCTTCTGCTTCGAGCAAGGGTCAGCAAACTATAACTCATGAACCAAATCTAACTCTCTCTTTATTTAAATAAAATTTTATTGAAACAAAATGACTCATTCATTTTTATAGTGTATGGTTGTTTTCATACTACAATGACAGAGTGGAGTAGCTATTACAGGGCAAAGATAAAAGTATTTACTCTCTGGCCCTTTACAAAAATTTTTTGTGACCTCCGTCTTAAAGGCATCTGTAAACATTCAAAAGCAATAGTAAATTTGTAATTCAATAGACTAAGTCAGTATTTGAATAAGTAAATGAGGGACTCTTAGCCACATCAAGAAGATATCTACTCATAAGCTACATCCATACTTTCAAAAACACACATGCGTCAACTTACGGTATTATGCTCTTTCATCAATAAGTAGTATGAAAAAGGCAATGAATGATTCAGTAAGTAATTCTGGAAGTGAGGAGAAAATAGTACTCCAAATTAAAAAGTAAATCATAATTTGCTGCAGTGAGAATGTATGGAATTATATGAATTATAACAGCTTGAAATGTTTTTTCATCATTTTACAGATGATATCTAAGTATTTATCTAAATTTCCTTAGACTGAGACCAGTAGAATAGTGGAAAGGGATTGAGAGAGGGAGAAGGAGAGGGAAAAAAAGGAGGCTCAACGAAAGAAACAGATCAAATAACATCATGTGCATATTTGTAGGTATCACATACAGCCTTACTAGGATGTATGGGGAAGGAGAAGAGGGTAGCAGGATAGGGTTCCAAGGAAACCACACCAAGAGATATTGTGTGCATATGTGAAGGTATCACCTTGAATTTCACTATGATGTATAATTATATTGCACCAATAAAATTCTTTAAAAAAACACAACAGAAGATATTTCAAAAAGAGTAAATAACATATGTTCTATATGGTAGCTAATGCAGAGTGTTTAGCATTTATTTTGGATACAATGGAAATTGCAAAAGTCAGTATTGCTCTGACTTGCATTTCAAAAGTATACCTCAGACTGTTGTTGATACTGGAATTTAATGGAGTAATAATGGAAACAGCATCAGAGAGGAAGTTATTGAATTTTCTTGAGAGATAATGGTAACTTGAAATAGGGTAGCAGAAAAGGAACTGGAAAGAAATTGGTAGATGTGAGATCTATTTGAGAAGTACTACTGACATTTTTATCCAAACTTTAAAAATTATTTTATAAAATTAAACCATTAATGTTTCTAAACTGTATTTATGATTACATGTTGATATCATAGTGTTTTCTTGCATCAAGAACTTCAGTCTTTTCACAAACAGAAGATAATTTCCAAGAATTAGAATATAAGAGATGGATTAAGTGTCTATGAGAAGCAGTGGGAATCTGAGATAGTTGCAGTGCTGACTTCGAAGTTGAGTTTGCAATGACACCAGCCTACACGGTTGTGGAAAGTAACTAAAGTTCCTTAGAGTCTCGTAAATAAATGTTCTATTGGGCAAGAGTTTTAATACATAGGTATTGATAATATCCAGAAGGATTTTGAGACCAAGGTAGAAGGATTCCTAAGTATTTGATGAACTATATTACCTAAAATTTTATTTCCCAATACATTCCCTGATTGGTCAACTTGTGTTCATTCTTTGAGATGCAGCCTAGGTAGTTTTACCAATCAGCTTGCTCTTGCTTTCTTCTAGCCCAACACATACGATCACTTCCTAGGTAGCCCATAAAACCCTATGCATACTATCACACTTGTACTTAATATATTGTATTGTGATTTTCCAATCTTATGTCTCTTCTGTCAGACTGTAAGCATTTTGAGGTAAAAAATCATTTCCTATCCACTATTTTATTGATGATGGCTTGATAATAATCACTTAATACATGCATGTATGAGTAAACAAAGATCAGTATATTATTTTGCTAAGTAAATATACCAAAATAGAAATTTGACAAAGTTAACATTATATAAGCATAGGTCCTCAAATATTCAAAAAGAAATATATCCCACTATATAATTATTTTCAAAAACTTAGATGAAACTATTCCTGGCATGGTCCAGGGGTCATCATAGTTACACTGATGACATAGGTTAATTGCACAATTACTAGGCAATAGTGCTTGGTAATTAGTGTGAAGTATGGAGAGCCTAATTTGCCATTGGATTCATATAATAGCAGCCTGTCAGGAGACTTCTGAAGACATGACAGGGACTTTCAATACAGTCCTGAAATTAAGTGCTCTTTCTTTGCCCCTACCTCACTTTCAATGATTTGCCTATATTAGACTAAAACAAAAATTAAGGATGGAACTGACCTGATTGTGTTATAGGGTTTTCAAGGGATGACATTTTTTTAGTTGAATTTTAAAAGCCCCAAAGGCCTAATGCTTTCAGTAATATCATTCTTAGGGACTTTATATTTGTTGAATAAATGAATAGTTTTCCTATCCACCAACATTCATTGTTTGAATATAAGACAGGCTCATTCTCAAAACAACTTGCAAGTTAAGGAAAGATTCTTGTCTTCCTATCTGATCATGCTTCTCTTGATTTCCAGTAAAATGTCAATTAAAAGACCTAATATTTTAAAACTGATTTGTATGATGTATGTACATATAAGATATATTTAATATATTTTGAAACAATATAGTTAAATTTTAAAGCAGAATTTTAAAACTTTCTATGGATTCTGAATTTGATTACTTTTCCTTTGACATTGGCCATTATTATCTGTATAATTGCCAAAAGTGTAATATTAGCTACTCAGATATGGAGTTATAATTAGGGTTGAGTTGCCCATTCTATCTTTCCTAGAGGTGAAATGGATATTTATACTATATGTGTGCCATATTTCAGCTGAAAATGCCAGCAAACAAAATCAGCATAAATGACATTAATAACATGATTATCTTAGCCAGATATTGTTGGTATTCCATTTGCTCTCTTATACACTCATGGTCTAAATTTTCATGCCTTCACTATCTCTAATTTTACTTACTTATCTAATTTCCATAAAGATCCAACTTCTCTACTAATGGCCAAATAGATTGTTATAAAAAATTCTTCTCTGCCGGGCGTGGTGGCGCACGCTTGTAATCCCAGCATTCAGGAGGCTGAGACCGGAGGATCCGGGTTCGAGGCCAGCCTCAGCTACCTAGTGAGGCACTCCACAACTTAGGGAGACCCGGTTTCAAAATAAAGAATAAAAAATAGGGCGGGGGTGTAACTTGGAGTTAGAATGCCCCTGAGTTCAATCCCCAGTACCGCAAAAAAAAAAAAAAAAAAAAAAAATTCTTGTAAATTTAGTAGTATTTATAATAATTAGAGGAGTTTTATTGAAACATTCAAGAAATGGGATTCGACCTCACACACCATCAACATATGTAATTTAAAACTGCCCTAAGGAAAACATAGCTTAAACAAATATTAAGTAGCAAATTTAACCAGGCAAATTAATTATATTCCATCAAACATTTTTGACATAGAAATTGTATGCAAAGTTGCAAGATTAGAGGAGCTACTGGATTAAAAATTTATAGTTGTGTCTACAATATAGTGCCCAATTAAAATAATTAATTTAATTTTATGGAACCAGCAAACTTTCTAAAATAAAAGCACACAATGTTCACTCAGAGATACTCAAACAAGAGAATTAATGGGAAATTAAGAATTACTTAGAAACTGGTAAAATCCAGCAACTAGCAGAAGTGTTTCAAGACTCAGGCAAATAGCATTTTTGAAGCCATGCTAACCAATGATCAACCAGCCAGCTATAGAAAGCCTTTAACACAATAAAATAAGTTCTCAAAGCAAAAGGTTCATATATTTTATCAGGAGAGTATTGTTCTTATGCATTAAGACCCTCAACTGCAACCCATCTTTATATTTTGGGTTGTTTTCACAAGGTTTGTTCTCTTTCAAGTCAACTTGAAATTTTTTAGATAAAAGTACAAAAAAAGACGTGTTTAAAATGATTTATTCTGGCAGTTTGGATCCAGATTATAGAAAACACATCAAATACAATACTAATATCTTTTCATATTCACATTTTATGTGTATTGTCCTAAAAGAACATTTTAAAATTTCTTGATTCTCCAAAGATTACATAGGATGCTTTTTCTCATGAAATTTTTTTTCATGCAATACTTGATTTTTTAACAACTTCTTTTACTCAGCTGCCTCCAGATGATAACCATTACCTCTGATAAAGCAGCACTGTTTGAGATACGGAGGGGGATGTGGAAAAAATGAAAGCAAAAAGACAAAATTTTTAAAGAATGCTAATAGATAAACTAGCAAATTTAGAATAGGTCCCAAAGTAGTCTTTTATCCGTTCAGATATCATTTAACAAGTCATTAAAATAAATCGTATTTTAATTCTCTGAATATACAAGACTGTGTCCTCAGGGAGTCAATAAACTCAACAGATGTAACTGGTATTTTTTGCAATACATAATCTTGAGTCTGGAAGGGCAAAATTAGGCCATAGTAAAGGAGTCAGGGGATCTGTGTAGCCTACATTGGGTTTTAATCATAAACTTCCCTGGGAAAGCTGAAATAATGAGCTTCAGAGAGTTGTAAATACCGAGAGAAAAACTAGCAACCTAATGTGAAAAGAATTTTGAAAGTGCCAGTTTAAATTGCTTGTTTTTCTACAGTTTGAAACAATCCTCTCCACCCTTTCACCATGTCCCCTTCTAACTCGCATCTATTTACTTTCTTTTCCTATGACCAATTCCATGACATGAAACACTGACAGGTATACTCATATTTACATGTTTTCTTGCATCTTAGTAAGGGAAAAGGAAAGACATGGAAGTAATATGTGGGTATAAGGCTGCAGGACAATGCCAATGAATCTGAATTGTCCCGTTAAATAAAATATTTCAAAATAGGAAAATAATTGGTATCACTAAATCACAACCTTCAGAGGTTTGTGACACATAGTCGCAACCAGAAGCATAGTTTGTTTCCTCAAATGAATACACAGGCCAAGAATCATTTCATCAAATGAACACACCACATGACATGAAACTGGAAAGAGAGGATACCTCTGGTACATATTCTTTAATAAACACAGGTTTACCTTCAGCCTCTGAATTGGCCCTCAGATATTTCATAAGTTATTGCTACAAGTCAGATGGTAAGGAAAACAGTAAAAAAAAAAAAAAAAAAAAAAAGAATATTTGTACCCAGAGTCCTATATATAACTTGAGAGTTAAAGAAATAATCTGAAGTCACTGGAATTTGATTAGGCAATGTTATGACTATCAGTATTCCATTCCTAATGTTTGCTTTGTCAGAATTTTCTGAAGTAACACAATTTGACAGACAGCCATGAAAGTTTGGCCTACAAAATAGTGGCATGTATCACTACTCCACTAACAGCGTAACCAATTTGTCCACTGCTTAAAGATTGTAGCCGACTATATATGATAAATAAAAATGTAGCGTAACTCAAGGGTTTGGGGGAAATTATTCTAATAACATTTTAAATTGGATTCTGGTTACATAAATAACTTTATAAATTCCTTAAGTTGCTACACTTACAATTGGCTCATAGTTGTATATGGATATGACTTTGATAAAATGTTTAAAAACCAATTGCCAAATTAAAAGGTAATAATGAGAGTGGTCAAAGAAGGAGCAGTAATTAAATAGTCAGCCATAACTACACAGAGCTGCAAATATACAGCTACTTTGTGTACTCTAACAACAGAGAATGGGTTTGAAGGTCATCCAGCTCTTCTTTCTCATTTTATGGAATGGGAAAACCCTGGTCTAGCATGAAGAAAAAACATGTTTAATATAGCCTAGTTATTAGAAGAATCAGGTCATTTGATTTTTAGCCCATTGCGAGTTTTGCTACATAACATTCTTATTAAATGATTATCAATTTATCCCAACACAAATACTGTGCATGGTTATAACCAGATTAAATATTACAATATGTATTCTAGTAATAAACCATTAGAGAGCACTTAGCAAAGTGTTTCCAGATTTATAAGAAAACAGAAGCTCAGAGAAATGAAGTAATTTGTTCAATATTATCCAGTGTTAAGTAGTACAATTGAGTGAGATTCAATTCTAGATATTTAAGACTTCAAATCCTGAACACTTTCCACTGAAATGTACTGCCTAATAATGCACAATTCTCTTAATTAAATCTTGAGCTATGTCCACAGAAACGGGGACATAATGAAATTTTAAACAATTCAATTAATTGTTGCTGAAAAGCGTTGTTGACCAATGTTGGCCTGACAATTGAGACAAGAATATTGTTTCATCCACCAAGACTTGCCTTTGCCTTTGCCTTCCTTCATTCTCCTTGCATCTTCAAAATTAGTTCTATCTACATTTCAATCTATATCTTATTGAGAACAATATTAAAATTTCCATATCCATAACAAATTCCTTGCACTGCCATTTCTAAACTTATGTCAAATACTTGTAGTGTTTTGCAACTTACAGTGCTACTAAGATGACAGACACTACTGAATGTGTTTTCCTTTGATATATTTAATCCATATTCAATGACATCAGTTTTAATAACTGTATCACTATTTTAATCATTCCATAAGATGGAACATCATTTCTACATATAGCAAAGCATGTGAAGCTAAAATGGATGGCATTTAGAGTGAAAAGTCTTAGTTTTAATTCGAAGTTTCCAAATTATCCAGCTAATAGTAGACTGTTTTAAAGATAAAGTCATTTATCTCCTCATATAATGATAGCCTTAAAATTATTTCAGCTGTCTAAATTTTTCAATTTTCCAAATAGGAGCACTGTGCGATATATTGGATCCCTAAGAATTCTAACACTGTGGGAGCATTATAGTTATAATAAAAATAGATTATTTTTAATTTTCTTATTCCCAAGATAGGGCCAAAATCTATGATCAGGGGGATCACGAGCCTTCTGCAGAAATCTACTCTATTGAAGTATAAACTACATTTCCTTTGGGAAGATGCCCAGGGCTGCTATCATTGGCTCATATGGCAGTTCCATTCCCAATCTTCTGAAAAATCTCTACACTGATTTCCAAAGCAGTTGTACTAGTTTGCAGTCCCACCAACAGTGTAATAGGGTTCCTATTTCCACCTATCTTTGCCAGAATTTATTATTATTTGTGTTCTTGATTATCTACATATCTATATCCAGAGTAGCACAATATACAATAGCCAAACTATGGAATCAGCCTATATGTCCATCAATGGATGAAGGAATCACAAAACTTTGGTATATACACACAATGGAATTTTACACAGCCATAAAGAAGAACAAAATTGCACCATCTACAGGAAAATGGATGGAACTCAAGAATATTATAGTGTATACCCAGTCCCAAAGAACTAGTACGTAAATTATACTATATATGTATCTCAATGAAATGAATAAAATTAAAATCAATAACAGTAAGAAATTTGCGAAACTCACAAATTTGTGGATATTAACCAAAATGCTCCTAAGTAATCAATAGATCAAAGAAAAAATCAGAAACAAAAACATAAAATCATTTGAGAAGGAAAAAATAAAACTGCAGCATAACAAAGATAATAGAAGACAGTTTAAGCCTATATTAAGAAAGAATGAATCTGGTTACAGTGCCACAGTCATGTAATCTCCGTGCTTGGGAGGCTGAGACAGGAGGATTGTGAGTTCATGGCAAGCCTCCGCAACTCAGTGAAATCCTGTTTCAAAATTTTAAAAAAAAGGCTGAGTGTGTAACTCAGAAATAAAATGCCCATGGGCAGAATCCCCAGTGTCAAAAAGAGGATAGAAAAGAAGGAGGAAGAGGAGGAACCTTAAATCATTAATCTAACATCTTATCTAAAGAAACTACAAAAGTGAAATGCAAAGTACCCCTAAAGCAGGCATAAAGAAGAAAATAATAAATATTAAAGCAAAGCTAAAAAAAGAAGAGAAAAACAACATAGAGAATCCATGAAACTGAAAATTTGTTCTTTCAAAATACCAATACAATTGGCAAACCTTTAGGTACACTGACTAAGAAAAAAGACTCAGACTATTAAAATCAGAAATGGGAGTGGGACCATTACTACCAATTTTACAAAAATTAAAAAGACTAAGAGTATTATAAATATAATATTGTAAGTATAAGAGTATTGTAGATAACACACGCAAAAGCCTAAATAAAATGGATGAATTCATATAAAAAAATAAAAATAAAAAAATGGATGAATTCTGGGAAACACATGATCTAACAAAATTGAATCACGAAGAAACAGAAAATGCAAATACACCTATAAAGAATAAAGAGAATCAGTAATCACAAACTGGGGCATGGTGATGCATCCCTGTAATCCTAGTACTTGGGGGCAGAGACAGGAGGATAACAGGTTGAAGGCCAGCTCAGTAACTTAGCGAGGCCCTCAGCAACTTAGAGAGACTCTGTTTCAAAATAAAAATAAAAAGGCCTGGGAGAAGCTTAGAGGTAGAATGCTCCTGGGTTCAATCCCCAGTATCACACACACGCACAAAAAAAGTCCCAACAATGAAAATTCTAAGTCCAGATGGTTTTACTGGTGAATTCTACTGAAACTTAAAGAACTTCTGCCTCTCCTTATTTTTTTCCAAACAGTAGAATAAAGTTAATGTTTATTAGTTCATTCTATGAGGCCAGAATTACATTGACATTATGCTATACAAAGACCTCACAAAAATACATATACATGCATGCACACATGTGTATACATACACACACACACACACACACACACACACATAGAAATTGGTATTTCTTACAGACACAGATGCTATTACCTCTCCTTAAATTTTTCCAAAGAATAGAATAAAAATATTTCTTAGCTCATTCTATGAAGCCAGAATTACACTGACAGTAAGCTATGCAAAGGCATCACAGAAATACATACACATACACACACACACACACACACACACACACAAACACATATACACATAGATTGATATTCCTTTCAAATATAGACCTAAAATTCCTCAATAATATATTTGCAAACTAAGTTCAGCACCTTATAAAAAGGATTACACACTGTGATAAAGAAGCTGTTGGTAGCTGGATGTTTTGGCACATGCCTATAATTCCTGTAATTGGGAGACTGAGACAGGAAATTGCTTGTCTTATTTCTCTGACTACAAGTTTCAGTACAATGCCATATAGAAGTATTAGGAGCAGATGTCTTTGTCTTGTTTCTCATCTTGGAGGAAGGCATCCAGTCCCGTATTACACCACCAACTATGACAGTAGCAGATTTTCAGAAATGCCCTTCAGCAGGTCCAGGTTGTTCTCTTTTAATTCCTCATTGGTCAAATATGTTTGCCATAAAAGATGGTTGCATTTTGTTAAATATTTTTTGGCATACACCAAGAATATATTATGCTTTATCTTTTTTCTGCTTGTTAATATGGTGACATCAATTGATTTTCAAATGTTAACTGAACGTTGGCCATGGTATATTATAGTTTTTCTATTTTGCTGAATTGGATTTGGCAGAAATGTATGTAGAACTTTTGCATGTGTGTTCACTGGGAATATTGATCTACTTTGTGATTTGAGTATCCCAGCAATGCTAGTCTCCAAGAATAAACTGAGAAATATGCTATCCAGTTTAGTAAAAGAGAGGGTTATAATTGGTATTAATTATTTCTAACTGTTTAGTAGAAATCACCAGAGAAAACTTCTGGGCCTGTAACTTTTCTTGTGAAAAGGAGTTCCACTAAAATTTCAATCTAGTGAATAGAGTGACAGTTGAGGTTATCGCTTTTTCCTGAGTAAAATTTGGTTGCATATCTTTATAGAAATGTACATACTTTAAGATTTTTGTACTTATTGATATAAAATTAATCATATCTTCCCATATCATTTTAATTTCTGTAAAATTTATAGTGGTATAACCTTTCATTTTCCTGACATGTTTAAGGTGTATCTTAATATAATACAAATACAACTTAAGGTCATGTTTCAAATTAAATATCAGCCTTCAACTTGCAAAATCATTTCTTTATAATTATGCAAACTGCAGCACCAAACTCACACTAGTTGTATTTTTCTTCTTGCAGAAGCCAATAGGATAACTACACTCTAAGAGTTTCTCTGGGTTAATTCAGAAAGGTGTAACAAAAGAAAAGCCATCTTTCCCATTTCAAACCATAGAGGTAATGTGGACAAAGATAGCCACATTTCAAGAATGGGGAAAGTGGTTGAATAAAAGAAGCAGGACCACCCTCTTTGGAAGACAACATAGAAATACATGTCAAGTCTTAAGTTTCAGAACTTTGTTTCAAGATTAATATAAATGCACCTAAGGCTTAGGAAAATGTTCTTCTGGTGTCATTAGGATCAACCCAGGGTTTGGCAAATGTCCTCGGCCTTCTGGGGTCCAGGCTCCCTGGACCCAGAGGCCAGCTATCCAAGGAACATTATACTCCACCATTTTCACTCCTTCTCACATCTGCCCAATTCAACTTCTTTGTATGACTCTAAGAACAGAAGACTTCCTCTGACTTCACTGAGAAGAATGAGGAAGTCTATCTACAAATTTACCCGTATCTATCACCTTCCCAATTAATAGATTCCTCTAGACTTGAAAACTGTTTCTCTACCTATGTCTAGATTGACTCACCCTCCATTAACTTTTCTCCCTAAATAAATGTCAAAGGATTTGTGGACATTGATTCTTTCTCTCCTCTTGGGCCAGTACCCAAAATGTCGGTACCCCAAAAGCTAAGTTTTTTGAAAGAATAGTCTCCACACAATGTCTTTGCTTACAGTTTGCTTTAGTTTTGTTTCTGCTTTACCAATCTATTAAGACTGGTCTAGATAAACTCATAAATAATACCTTAATTGCCAAACACAATGGGCATTTTCAATTTTCCTGATAATCCTCTCTCCTGTACTTTGATATTGATGTTTTCACTAATTGTTTGTTTTTAGTTAATGTGATCCCCAAGTCTCTCATACTTCTCTGAGAATTACTTTTTTTTTCATAAGCTCCTCTTCTTTTTCCAGTCCTAAAATTTGGTTCAAAAATAGATAAATGCACATGATATCATGTCACTAAAGTCTGTAATTCAAGGGTCTTCACATTATTTTATTATTCTCTGTTTAGTTGAATGTCTCCTTGACAAGCCTGTGAACATCTTCAGAGATTGTGTCTAACTCCTCCCTCACACTGTCTGGCAAACAATAAGACATTAAAATGCTGATTAAAAGAACTGATTTATTTATTTTCAAAGCTTTGGATAAATCAGAGTATACCTTTCTTGATATGTCTCCATGTCAAGTGGCATTTCTTTTTCATTCTCTTAAACTATATTATTAATCCTTCACTTATCTTAACATATTTAATTTCTATAAGAACCCTGTGACTTAGGCATGAAATATATAATCAATCTCATTTTATACAAAAGACACAGAAAAGCTGAATAATTTATCCATTGTCACATAACCATTCAATACTGGATTCTGACCTAAAACGTAGATGACTAAAAAACCAGAAAATACTCTACAAGATTTTCTAATCCTCATTTGTTTTATCTAGTATCACTACATTACTCATTGTTATTGTTCAAACTAATACTCACAAGATAAAGGCAACTGGCCCATTTCTATATTCAAAGTAACTACGAAGTATAAATAAAAAGCAAGAGGTTAACAATATATTAAATGTTATATTTTTATAAGCAAAGTAGATCATGTTTTTGACTATGCTTTTTTTTGTATGTGTGTGGTACTGGGGATTGAATCCAGGGGCATTCTACCTCTGAGCTACACCCTCACCCATATTTTATTTTTGTTTTTGAGACAGAGCTTTGCTAGGTTGATGAGTCTCACTACTTCCTGAGGCTGTCCTCAAACCTGCAATCCTCCTGCTTAGCCTTCCAAGTCCTGGGATTATAGGCATGTACTACCATGCTCAGCTCTTATTATGCTTTTTTTAAAAAATATCTTAATCTGAATGTGAATATATAAATGGAGAATGTAGAAAAATTTTAAATTAACCCCAAATCAAAGATTTCAAAAAGCACAACCAAAAATAGTAAAGAATAGATATCAACATGTTATAATTGAATTATATATCTTACTGAAATTTTCTGGTTCTAAAAATGTCCTAAGTACAATTTAGAATATTAAATTGCAAAGCACATAAGCTAAAATAATTGCATATTAAAGATCACTGACAGCTACTAAACTGTTCATTAACTTTGGGAGGTACGCATAAATGAACTTTATTTAGATATTTCAATTAAATCCCCAGGGAGTTGCCATATAGAAACTAAACAAAGAATTTTATCATTTCTAATTCCCTAGTTATTTAAGCTTATAACTCAAAAGGGGAAAATATTTTAGAGTGATATTTCAACTAATGTTTGAGGAAAGGACTTTCTTACATCCATAAAAAGTGTCCTGTACAAATGACTCCAGCATGAGTATGTCAACACTGACCTTGACCTATCTATTGTTTTAATTGTAAAGGGGCAGGGAAGGAGAAAGCTTGGGATAGAAACCTTCTTAAATGCTGATCAGGTATAGATATCTCTGTCCAGATATTTAGATCATCCGTTTTATTCTTCAGACAATGATCTTAAAGAGATGGTAAAGAGATTTCTTCATTCATTCAACTACACATATGTTTATTGTTCAAGTTTTTTATGTAGTAAATATTTTTCCAGGCCTATAAGTGATACAATAACACAATGATGGCCTCAAATATAAATAGATAAATAAATATATACCCATGTATGCATGTGGAAGGAATTTTATACTTTTCAGGGAGTGAACTTTATTTTGTAGGGTAGAAAGTTGAGCATAAAAACTTGGTTCTAATAATGATACTGCAAATGTTTTGTAATATAACATTCTTACTCCAAATTGGACATGAATTTCTTCTAAAGAGAAATAAGATGTCACCATAAACACATTTTAAGAAACTTTTAGGTTCATGTGTTTATTTTGAAATTCGCAAGGTCAGGTTTATGTTCTGGTCCATCATAGAGCTATCTTTATGGTGAGATTATGTGACAAGTGGGTATTTCCTGCTAATCAATACATGTGCCATTGACCAGTAGCTAATTCTTTGTATTATATTCTTATTCTTTTAGTTATTGTATGTAGACTTTATCCCTGTTGAAATGAAAATATCCATCTACTTCTCCCCATTTTGAATGCTACTATTCTAGTTGGAGGATCCCAAAAGTTCTCACTGAGACAAGATAGCATCCTCACAGAACTCCTTGCTTTTTTTGCTTTGATTCTCTACACAGTAGAAAATATACTTTCAAATGGTAATCTAATGTTACTTCCATGGAAAATCTTCCAAAGTCTTTCTCATTACAATCACAATAAAATTCAAATTTCATATTAACAGGCTCAACATGATCTATCTCTATCTTTTCAACTACATTTCTTATAATTCTCCATCTTGTTTTCTTCACTCTAGTCATAACAGCCTTGTAATATGCCTTAAATATACCAAATACATTCTGGTATCTTGCCTTTTCATTTTCTATCCTACTTCTTTGAAACATCACAGAATTTCATTTGATTAACCCTCCTCCTCATTTAGACTTCAGCTAATAAACCTGCCTTGACCAGTCTAACTGAAGTTGATCTCCATCTTCCATTTGCTTAGCTTACTTACTTTCTAACACGTTATTTCAATTGTTTTATGTTTAAAATTTTATTCTCTCTCTCTCTCTCTCTCTCTCTCTCTCTCTCTCTCACTCACTCACTCACACACACACGAACATAAAACTTAGTATGATGGAAATTCTATTTGTTCAATGCTCTAGTCATAGAAGACTGTCACAGGGTAGATTCTCAAAAATATTAAATATATGTTGAATGAAAGAAATAATTTTAAGCCTTATCAAGCAGTTTTATTTCAGTCTCTGTTGATCAAATTCCTTCTTGAAGAAAGAGAGAAACACAGCATAAGTGATTCTGGGTATCTGAGATACAGTTGTGAGGAAAGAGAGACATAAGCATCCCCGGTCCTGAAGATAAGGGAAGGATATAAATATTAGAGTGTTGATGATATTTTGCCTGGCTTGCTATTTTTAATAAGATTATCCCTGAACACCTCAGAAATGGAAATGAAGTTATAGTTACCTTCTGACAAGATTTTTTTTTTTTTTGCTGGTACTGGGGATTGAACCCAGGGGTATGCTACCTCTAAGATACACTCCCCCTATTTTTTATTCTTTATTTTGAAACAGAGTCTCACTAAGTTGTGGAGGGCCTCACTAAGTAGCTGAGGCTGGTAGCAAACCCAGATCCTCCCATCTCAGCCTCCCAAAAACTGGGATTACAAGTGTGTGCCACCACGCCCAGCTCTGACAAGATATTTTTTAATAAAACCAGTTAGGCTAGTTTTTATCCCAAAGTGAGGTTGTAGGCTCAATGCTTAAATTTGACTTTATCCATGTTTTTTTATGCATTTGCACTCATAAGTGTGCAGCCTTTGAATAACTTGAGTGAAGAGGTGTTAAAACATAACAGATGCAGATGATATAGTAAGTCATCAGTATCCCTCCCCATTAAGCCAGGTGTGGTGGCACACACATGTAATCCCAGCTTTGTGGCAAGTTGAGGCAGAAGGACCCCTTTAAGTCTAGGAGTTCAAGGCCAGCCTGGGCAATATACCAAGATATTGTCTCAAAAAATCCCCTTATCAAGCCGGGCGTGCTGGCGCACGCTTGTAATCCCAGCATTCGGGAGGCTGAGACCGGAGGATCCCGGTTCAAGGCCAGCCTCAGCTATCTAGTGAGGCACTCCACAACTTAGTGAGACTCGGTTTCAAAATAAAGAATAAAAAATAGGGCTAGGGGTGTAGCTCGGAGGTAGAATGCCCCTGAGTTCAATCCCCAGTACCCCCCCCCCAAAAAAAATCCCCTTATCAAGACTGAAATACCCACTTCTCCATCTCTGGACCATCACTCTAATTATTAGACTTAAGTCACAACATGATTTTTCCAAGGAAATTTTGTGTCTAGTAAGGATAAATAGAATTTATATCGCAAAAGAGCTGTGATACCTAGGCAACATATACTGATAGTGGCCAGGGCAGTATCAATAGCACTGGGTTCTTAGGATGCTAGATCAAGGGAGATGGAACATAAATTTGGATAAGTGAGGTTATCAGCATAAGTGAACTACACCAGGAGATAGTTCATATCAAGGATTAACAAACTGAAGCCTGTAATCTTCTTTGGCGGGGGGGATACTGGGGATTGAACTCAGCTTCTGGGTACCACTGAGCTACATTCCCAGTTTTTTTATTTTGAGGCAGGGTCTCATTATATTGCCAAGGCTGGCCTCAAATTTGCAATCTACCTACCTCAGCTTCCCAAGTAGCTGGGATTACAGTGTGTACCACTATGCCCAGCTCTATGTATGTTTTTATAACTAAACTTTCTTCAGCTAGAGACTAAAATATTAACTCTTACTAGTGCTTCTTAGTCAGACTCTAAAATATTAACTCTTATCCTTTATAGAAAAGTTTTCTGACTCCTCATCTATAAAAACAATTCATAATAAATGGCATTGCTACGCTACAAGAATAGGTTTTAGAAATGTGGAAAAGCAAGTAATCTCACCAAGTAAAGTAAAAATGGCAGAATAGCCTTGGTAGAATATGAAATAGTAAAAGTCATAGAGAATTAAGTGTGTTACAGTATATTTATTATGTAAGACAAAAAAACCCCACCAGATTATTATGCTTCATTGAAGGGCTTAGAAGAGACATCATTTGTTTAACAATAAATACTTTCTGGTGGTAGGGCTACAGATATCACCAAGAAGCTCAGTGGTTGCAATTGCAGATGCAATTAAACAAATGGACTCTCCATTTTTCCATCAGAAGCAAGGCAAGAATAATTATTATCAACTTAAATGAAGCAAACAGATTCCTGTGGCACAATACTTAATCAGTAATGTTTATATATCAACCACTCTTCTGAGTACTTTTCATGAAGGAATGTGTGATTTTTATAACAACATATGAGGAAGATCCTATTATTAGGTAGGAGATAAGGAAGATAAGGAAAATGAGGTACACAGAGATTAAGTAAATTGCCCAAGTTCATACATCCATAAACGGATTAAGTAATTTGCTCAAGTTTTCAAACTTAGAGACTCTGTACTATCATGAACTCATTCAACAGACTGGGAAACCATGAACATTTGGAAACATATTATATTACAACTTAGAAAAAATATATATGCTTAAATCATAATTAACTGTGTTTATTTTCTATTTCTGGTCTCTGGATCCTCTGTCTAGAGTCTAGTTCCTAGAATAATATCCATTATTCATTTTATCACCTTCACTTACCTAGTAATTTTACTTTTTTGGACACAGCTTTTATGTGTCTTCCTCCAACAAGCCTCCCCTGGGCTCCAAAGAGTAGACTCCTAAATGGTCATAATGTGTACCTAGAGGACACTGTCCTTACACATGTCAGAGCATCTGCGATTATGTATTACTTGTCTGTCTTTCCCATTAGATTCTGAAGCCCTTAATACTTGGGACTGTGCCATATTTAGCTTTCAATTCCCCACAGCCTAACAAACTTCCTGGTTTATAAGGAAAAGGTATTAAATGCTTGTTGATTTCTTAGCATCCTATATTTTTTATTGGTGCACTGCAATCATATATCTTGATGTAGTTCAGGGTGATAGAGGCATACATGCACACAGCACTTGTTGAGCCCTCTCCCAGTTCCCACCCCTTTCCTTCTCCCTCCCCACTCTCCCATGCTCAGAAGTGATTCTCTTAGATGAGTTTGTGTATGTACATCATGTCCACTGAGGCATTTCCCTCTTGAAGCCTTCCTCCCTTCTCCAGTCTCTCTCAGTTAGGCCCTCCCCCTTCACTCCAGGAAAGTTTTTCCTCCTTTGTCTGGAATCCCTCCTTTGTCCCAGTTTCTCCCTAGCTTCTGCATATGAGGGAGAACATTTGACTCTTCATTTTTTGTGACTGGCTAATCTAACTTAGTATAATATTCTCCAGTTACATCCATTTCCCTTCAAATGACATAATTTTGTTCTTCTTCATAGCTGAGTAAAATTAAAATATGTCCCAAAATTTTGTAATCCATTCATCTATTGATGGACATCTCAGCTGGTTCCATAGTTTGATTATAAATTGTGAAAATATAAACAGATATGCATCCTATACTTTTTAACACATAAATTTATTTAGAAAGCACTGTGTTTAGATTATGACTTAGGTACCCTCCCACAATAGAACGTACACTTCATGAAGGTTGGAACAATGTGCACTTTTTACCACCTCCCACCCCAGCACAGTACCTGACCCATAGCCAGCACTCCATAAACAGTTTGTATTGAATGGAACCAAGTTAAAGAGTAAGGAATGATTCATAAAAGCATATGACTCAGTAATTTCCTGGAAGATGACAGGCACAGGTCAATGTAATTCTTTGTATCTAATAACTGAAAGAGAAGGCATGCCAAAATAAATATGAAGGAAACATGTTTCTATATATGTTTGGAAACTTATGGAAAGGTTGTGGTCAGGACATATTTCCACATAAAATATCTAAGAATATTTTAGCATAGAGCAAAAAAGTAAATTAAATGTACAACAGATGGCTTAACTCAAGAAATTCTACATACAGCACACAAATGTATCTTAATATAGTTTCCTTAGTATATTCAATAACAAGGTTGCTATTTGTTTATAGGGCATGGGGTAAACCTATCTAAAAATACTGTGCAAAGTGTGCTTTTCCATAAGCTATTCATCCAAACAATCAATAGAAGAATAAAAAGGTAGATTCTAAGGGACAAAAGTAAAACCAAGTTTAGCAATTTTATATACAATATTATCAAAACTGTCTTCCACCTGGTCCAGGTTTTAAACAATAAGGTAGTTTACCTCAACTATGTTGCAAAATACAGAAGAATTTGTCCTTCAATACAATAATACATGAGTGATATAACAAATACCATATAGAATAATTGAACCAACTGAATATATTTTTTCTATTTTTTTGTCAGTCATTTCACGGACTTTAAAAACCACACTATAGAAACATGCACATATGACATTTAGCGTTTGTTTTCTATTGTCCAATCATAGCTTGCACCTATAAAGAAAACTCATTCTCTTTTCTAGCACTGTTTTTATGACCCCGCAAAGGTCAGAGATTAAATATGGCAAATAAACTGATCACCAAATGTTCTCTTCTATACAAAAATGAAGAACTGCAGTGAAAAGACCATGAAAACCTAGTAAGCTACAGCAGAACATCGAATTTACATCTATTCTAACAGAACTAGACAAAAAGAAGTTTTCTGTGTATAGTGCTTCTCACAGTTCTTACCACAGAGTGGCTTAAGAAATACTTTAACTTGATTTGATGGACTACCTACAGATCAAGGGATATATATATAATTGACATTTTTAAGTAAAAGAACAGGTTGTTTTGGGTTCTAAAACATTTATTTTTATGTATGTGCACTTGTAAGTGCCTCTAAAATTTTTCTTACATTTGTCTTCATTGTTGTTAAAGTTCACATTTTTCTTTTCCATCTTCAATAGAAACCACTTGTTCTGTATATTCGGTTTTGCCTTTCACTCTCAGATTCCTGAGTACTTTTAAGTGGAGTGTAGTCTTCTTTCCTTTGCCAGATAATAGATTTATGCTCTTTTATTAGCCAGAGTCAAGTTACTGAGTTCTCTTCAGCAGTGGCATACAAGCAAGTCACTGAAGGTAGAGCAGTGCTACTCTTATGATCTGACTCTGAACAGAAGACAAATCATTATCTCTATGCTAAAAATATGGAATAAAATATCTTGCTATCAGCCCTCTCCATGTTAAATGGGAGCCCTCCATTAATCACAGGGACCAAAATCCATTTTGGCTTATCAGTAGAAAATGTCACTATCCATTTACATAAGTCAAAATAATGGGAAAACTTTTCTGAGAATGCCAAAATATCAAAACAAGGAAAAGAAATTCAAGGCTCAACACTGGCTGGAAGAGATTCCTAGGCCCCAATAAAATAAAGTTCCTAGGGAAACCCCAAGATCCTAAATTTCACTTCATCATTCACACAGAAGCAAGCATAGCACTCAGCTACTTTTCCTTGAGTCTCTAAAGCACTGAAGCATCAAAAAAATACCTTTCTATATATCTCTCATATCAAAAATAGAAAAATTATATAAGGCTCAGGGAACAAGTATAGGATACTAAGTATATGAATAAAATCCCCTAAAGGAAGTAAAGACATGAATCAAACAGAGGAAGTAATGATTAGCTATAGAGTAAAAGAAAATTGTTCTAAACTGAAGAAGGTCCTAAGGGTAGACTGAAAACTTTTACTATTAGGATTTGTGAAAAGTAAAAATTTAGATATATCCTGTTAAAATATCTGAATTCAGAGATGAAGAAAAAAGTATTACCAGTTTCCCAAACTAAAAATATAGCCTACTTACAAAGAAGTAAAATCAGGCCAAGATGGAACTTTTTGTCTACTAGGTGAGACTAGAAACTAGATGACAGAGGAATGATCCACAAGCCACTAGCAGAAAAGATTTATAATCAACGATTACTATACCAGCCATATTCATCTATAAAGGCAAAAGAAAAATGTTTTAAGACACATGAGAGTTTATAGATTATTAAAACAATGTACTACAATCTATGAAAGTATGTGAGCAGGCGCCCTGATTAAAAACTTTTCTAGTCAGAACAGAGAAATCAAGAGAGGAGAAAAGATAAATATTAGTGCCAGGCATGGTGGCACATACCTGTAATCCCAGTACTTGGAGGCTTAGACAGGATTACAGTTCCAGGACAGCCTCAGCAACCCAACAAGATTCTTTTCAATAATAAAAAAGATAGGGTTGGAGATGTAGCTCAGAACTAGAAGGTCCCTAGGTTCAATTTCCTGTATCGCACTATATATATATATATATATATATATATATATATATATGGAAAATGTATTTAAGTGGTTACATAATTTAGGAAAAAAATAAAACATCTGAAAAATAAATATTTCAGTTTCATCTAGGAAGGAAGAATCTTAGTAGAATTCTGGTTTTTATTTATTTATTTTTCATTGTTTTAGTAATGACGATTGAACCAGGGGCATTCTACATCTGAGCTATAGCCCCAGCCCTATTTTATTTTTTGTTCTGAAAAACATGAACTTACTAGGTTGCTCAGAGTCTTGCTATGTTGCTGAGGCTGACTTCAAACCTGCAATCCTACTGTCTCAGCCTCCCAAGTACTGGGATTTCAGGCATGCATCACCATGTCCAGATAGTATTATGCTTTATTATTTAATTCATGATATATGTGTGTATTTGTATGTAGTAATTTTTTTTGGACTAGGGATTGAACCCAGGGGAGCTCTACCTCTTAATTCACATCTCCAGTCCATTTTATTTGTATTTTTAAACAGGATCTTACTAAGTTGCTGAAGGCTTAAGTGGCTGAGTCTAGTCCCAAACCTGCAATCCTCCTGTCTCAGCCTCCCAAGAACTAGAATTACAAGTATACACCACTGCACCTCACTGTGTATGTATTTTTGATCATCACTTTTAAGAATGAAAAGGTAACTATCTGCAGAATTAAAAAATAGAATGTCATGTTTAACCAGAAGAGGAGAATAAACTAGATCTTGATCAATTCAGAGAAATAACAGAGGACTATGTAACAACAAAACAAAATAAATTACAAATATCACTTTGCAAGAAGAAAACCAAACACTTCAGGCTGTTATGAAAATGCCAAAACTACATATATTTTTAATTTTAATTTTATTTATTTATTTATTTTCGCAGTACTGGGGATGGAACCCAGGAGCATTCTGCCTCCGAGCTACACCCCCAGTCCTATTTTTATTCCTTATTTTGAATCAGCGTCTCACTAAGGTGCGGAGGGCCTCACTAAGTAGTTGAGGCTGGCCAAGAACTCAAATCCTCCCGTCTCAGCCTCCCAAATACTGGGATTACAAAGCATGTGCCGCCACACCCGGCTCCAAACTACATCTATTTTTAAAGAGTCAAATGTGATTGAAAATAATATCAAAAAGTAACGGTTTCAAGAAACATATCTGAAACAAAGTAAAAAAAATATTATTAATAAAAGAATGGATTAGGAAGAGCAATCCAAGATGGCGATGGAGTAAGGACCCCCGGGAGGAGCCTGTCTCTGTCTAGTTCTTGGGGCTCTGAACTGAGCAGCATTCTATATTCCATACTACCTTCATGGGATGTGGGAACAAAAGACAAAGAAACTCAATAATAACTATGAGGGTGCCTTTTAACACCCAGGATGTAAAAAGGAAAAGAAAAGGCAAACAACCAGAGACATGAGAACAATAGCTGTTAAGTGGGTCCAAGTACAGGGTTGGCAGATGGGCAGAAAACTATGAAAGAACCAAAAAAATCTTAGAATCAGCAACCTGAGACCTACTTCACACACATAGGGATCGCCAGCCACAGAATCACACAGCGCCATGACAAGAAGACCAAGAGAAGGACAACCACATCCACATATTCAGCCATGGCTGCTGCACACCTGGCAACAGAGGGTTTTTTCCCCACCCCTTCTGCCCCTTCTGCAAGTTTTTTCCACTTATTTTCTCCCTTCTCTCATTTCTCTTCCTCTCTCTATCTTTCTCTCCCCCCGCCCACCCCAAGGGACTAAGCCTAGGACCCTAGTGAATGCTGGGTAAGTGTCGTGGGCTACACCTCCAACTCCCAGGCTAGTAAAGCCTGTTCCTAGCAACCAGCAGGGACCAGCCCCTCCCTGCATCTCCTCCCTAATCTGCCTCATGAGCAAAGTAGGAGACAGAGCAGGCAGGGGAGCAGGCTGCAGGCAGGGGAGCAGGCTTGAACGAGAGCTTCGAGAGTTTCGGAACAACCTTTACATCTATTGTAAGCAGAGCTTTGGAACAACCTTTACATCTATTGTAAGCAAGCCTCAAATGAAGGAGAAAAAAATCTGGCAAGGAAACATCCAAAGCCACAAGGGAAAGCAGCTGTACAACAAAAATCTTTACTCACTCACAATTAAGCAATTCTTAAGATCCTTTTTCTTTTTTTAATTCTTACTTTGTTTTCTCCTTTTCTCTTCCTCTCATGTATGTATATGCAAGAGATTGTGTTTTATTTTGTCTATCAGATTCCAAGGGAACGTGTCTACCAGTGTTATGTATTAAATCTATTTCATATCACTATACCTAAATATTCTACATTGGCTACTAGAATTCTCCTTTATTTTCACTATCTTTAATCTGTATTATATATCACCTAACTACATTCAAACTCTTATTCTACTAGATTCTATTCTCTACTTTAACCTACTCTTGCATGCCTTACTCCAGCTTCTTTCTCCTCACTCACCTTCCACCGTTGAATACAACACAATTTGCCCTTGTATACACCAGCTTCCTCCTCTAAATCCCTACTGCTGAGGTTGGACCAGATAGTGAACTACTAGAAAGGACTGCCAGACACTGAGGACAAATTAATCATAGCTGACAGATGGAAACCTCCCAACATCCTGCACATTGAAGTTTCAAAAAACTCAGGGCATAAACCGCTCTGCTCACACCTCTGAGTCTACGACCTATTACAGAAGGGACAGATAGATCTCCAAACCTTAACACTTGAAACCCATCAACATCACCATTGAAGCAGGCAGACAGAGCCCTAGAGTAACTGCAAACCAGTACTGATGATCTACAGGCAGAACAACAGTAGAGTGATATGGGACACATACCTCAAAGTTGGTATTAAAGGGTGCTAAACACACAACAGAAATCCGAGAATACCCATACAGTAGAGACTATTCACTTTTAAGGCATACCTCAAAGTAAATATCTACCTTTAGAATAACATACTATAACGGGAAAGAGATTAGACACAGGACACCTACAGAGTGAGTGAGATATCAAAAACAACAAATATATACACATAAGAAAACTGAAATCATGAGGAAGAAGAATAGCAAAGAAACAATGAGTCCCCACAATTCCACAATAACAGAACTTCCCAACACAGAATTGCAGATTACCAGGACAATTCAGAACATTAACAGTAGAAATGATAAAGGATTTCCCAAAAGAATTCACAGAGCCTGAAAGAAATGAAGGATAAAATAAACAAAGAATCTGATACACTGAACAGGAATCAAAAGAAGCACTGAAGGAAATGAAGGATGCAATAATTGAAATGACGGCATTAATACTCAAGTCCTGCAGAACTATAAGCAAAATATTTGTGTTGTTTTAATTCACTAAGTTTGTAGTAAACTACCAAAATACTTCTTAGCAATAAGAACCATTCAGGGGGCATCGCAATACCTGACTTAAAACTATACTATAGAGCCATAATAATAAAAAGCATGGAATTGGCACAAAAGCAGACACATAGACCAGTGGATCAGAATAGAAAACTCAGAAAAAAACCACATACTTACAGCGAATTAATTTTTGACAGAGGAGCCAAAAACATAAACTGGAAAAAAGATAGCCTCTTCAACAAATGGTGTTGCAAAACTGGTTACGCATATGTAGAAAAATGGAAATAAACGTCACTTTCTCACCCTGCAGAAGAGTCAGTTCAGGATGTATCAAGGACCTGGAAATTAGACCAGAGATCTTGTAACTATTTGAAGAGAGCAAAGAACCAACACTCCAACACATAGGCACAGGTAAAAATTCATCAACAAGACCCCAAAGGAACAATAAATTAAAATGAGGATCAATATATGGAATTGCATTAAACTGAAGAGCTTCTGTGCAGCAAAGGAAATTATCAATAACTTCAACAGAGAGCTGACAGAATGGGAGAAGATTTTTGCTAGGCAACTACTTCTCTGATAAAAGACTACTATCCTTGTAATCCCAGTACTTGGGAGACTGAGACCAGAGGATCTGGGTTTGAGGCCAGCCTCAACTAGTTAGTGAGGCCCTCCGCAACTTAGTGAGACCCTGTTTCAAAATAAAGAATAAAATTAGGGCTGAGGGTATAGCTCAGAGGTCAAATGTCCTTGGGTTCCACGGTTCCATACTATCTAGAATCTACAGAGAACTAAAAAAAATCACTGCCAAAAAAAAATGTGAGTCAAAAATGGGCAGGTGAACTAAATAGATACTTCAAAAAAAAAAAAAAAAAGAAATACAAATGTCTAATAAATATATAAAAATATTCAACATCATTAGCAATTAGACAGATGGAGACACATAGACAGATGGAAATCAAAACTACCCTGAGATTTCACATAACCCCAATCATAAAAGTAATCATTAAAAACACAAGCAAAAACAAATGCTAGCAAGAATGTAGAGAAGTAGGAATTCTAATATATTGTTGATAGGACTGCAAACTAGTGCAACCAATTTTTAAACCAGTGTGGAAGGTACCATATGACCCAGCTATATCATTCTTGGGTACCCACCCAAAAGAATGGAAACTAAACTACCAGAGTATTGCATGCATATCTATGTTTATAGCTGCACAATTCACAATTGCCAAACTATGGAACCAGTTGAGAAGTCCATCAAAAGAGATGAATGGATTACAAAACTATGCACACAATGGAATTTTACTCAGCCATTAGAAGAACAAAATTATGTAATTTTCAGGGAACTGGAGATCATTATGCTAAGTGAGATTAGTCACATAAAGTCAAAAGTTGAATGTTCTCCCTAATATGCAGAAGCTAGGGAGAAAACTGGACATAGGAAGGACTCCAGACAAAGGAAGAGAAACCTCAGGTGAGTGAAGAAAGAGACCTAACTATGGGAGATGGGAAGGGGTGTAGCGGATGGTGTTGATTTTGATTAATTGATTAGAAGTCTCTCGCACGAATGACAATGGAATCATATGATTTTTAGAAAAAAAATATTATTAGAGAAAGAGGGCAGCAGAGGGCACTGGGGAGGAGAGAGATATCTCTCCTTGCTCTCCTTCCACCAATGTCTTTCTTATACTGATGATTTTAACAAAAACAATGATTAATTAATCACAAGAGACAGCAAAGCAGTCATGGGGTGAATAAGGGGAAAATATCAAGGTAGTCACAAATGAATCAGGAAAGGAAAGGATAAACAAGAAAGTTGTCAGGGTCTTCACTTATTGGTCTCATTTGGTCCTTGGAGATTTGTCTGAGTGCAGATATCTTCACTTGGGTGGTCAATTTGTACCCTTCCCAACCTAGACTGAAGTGACCTCAAAGCTGATGATTAACTAGGCTTTCAACAAGGGGGTAAGAGGGAAATACCTCAATCGACATGATGTACATACACAAACTTATCAAATTCAATCACAATGCTGAGCATGGGAAGGAGGAAAGAGGGAGGGAACAAGGTGGGATTGGATCTGGAGGAGGGTTCAAGGAGTGCTATGTGCATATATGCCTCTACCACCCTGAACTTTATCAAGATGTATGATTACAATGTACCACTAAATTGAAAAAAATGGATTATTACACTGTAAGCAAATGCAAATGAAAAGACAACAGGAAATTTATTATTATTATTATTATTATTATTATTATTATTATATTATTATTACTAGAAAAAGATGATTCCATTGTCAAACAGCATTAAACATAAAAATTAATTTAACTATGATATATATAAAATATAAACTCATTTTTCTATCTATAACACACACATACACACACACACACAGACACACACACACATGAGAGAGAGAGAGAGAGAAAGACAGAGCAAGAGAATGAAAGAGGGGCATGTCAAATAACAGAGTATGGAGGTTAGAGGATACATTCAATAAACTCAATTGCCTATATTTGTATTCTACAAAGAAAAACTGTAGAATTCCTAAAGTTAACAAACTCAGCAAAGAAGATTTTGAGGATAGTCTCTAGTCACAGTACAATAATATATAAAATAATTTTTAAAACACCCTAAACTACATGAAAATTATGAAATGTATTCATAATTACCCTAATCAGTGAGCAAATAAAAACAAAAATTACAAATTATCTTTAAAATAATAAAATAAATTATTTTCACAACCTGAGACACAGCTAATCTTAAGAAATTTGCATGCCTTTTTAAAACATCAGGCTGAAAATAAATTAACTTAATATTAACTCAAGATAATATAAAGGAGATAAATGGAATTGAAACAAAAACCATAAAGATATATTTAACTGACTCATCATAAAAATAGTAGAATGGATAAATAATACTCAAAATTATGTTCTTAAAATGAAACATTTAGAAACTGATAAGGCAATGTTTTTCCTTGTTGGAAATATGCCAGATACAATAATTATACATGTGAAAGAAGATAAAAGTATTAAGAGAATATTGCTGATGATTTCACAGTAAAATTGCTAAAATTCACAGAAGGAAAAATAGAAAAGTAAGAAAAACTCAACAAAAACATAACCCCAGATATAAAAATGTAATGAAGTTTCTATCAACTAAAGGAATCAGGACTTTTGCTTCTATTTTTGATAAAATAGCATATATAAGACCATGTTTCTCATGGGGAACTATTTAAGTATCTGTACAGTATGAAAATAGCATTTTAGAGGTACTGGAGAGCAGTGAAGGAAGTCAAGATGTAAGCCAAGTTCCTAGAGAGAAGGGATACACATCGAGGCAAGATCTATATTCACCACCTGATTTTCCCTTTAGAACAAATGCCAATTCACAGCCAGTGGCACAAATGCCAAACAGGAAATAATAGCCTAAACATGCAGCTGTCTCAAAGAGCAGAGAGACAAAATTTATACTTCAGGAGCACCGAGGCATACATGATTTGAGGGGCCAAGGTTCCAAACAAAGGAGAACTGCAGGTACATATGCCCAACACGTCAGGTACATTTTGCCTTGAGTCATTTTCATCTTTTAAGATGTACATGCTCATGATGAGACAAGAGAATGGAAAGAAGTTGGTAGGAGCCTGAAGAGGTAGGCAAAGACTTCTGCTGAGAGTGCAAGGAGGCAAAACTTGAGTTTCAGATTATATATACCAGGGAAAAGGGACTCAGGCAATTAACATTGAACTTCAGACAGGTATTCCAAAGGATGATTTCTTAGAAATAAGAGCAAGTCAGAAATATATTATCTGCATAAAGACTGTGGCTCAGCCTCTACTGGGTCAAAATGAGTTACCATTTTTTCTATGTGTCTGTAGAAAGTAAGTTAAAATCTCTGGAACAAGATACCATAAACCTATACTTCTTCAAAATGCTTGATCTTATTTTAAGATAAAGTCAAGAATGCCAGGAAATAAGAACAACAGAAAAACTAAAGCTAAAATAGGTAATAGAGATATGCCATTAGGTAATCCAGACATCAGTAGTATTAAACAGGGGCTTTTAAATAACTGACTAAAATCCCCTAGGACAAAAAGTGATTAAATGTTTCAACAAAGAAGTGGGGCTTTAAGTGAAAAATGTAATGGGAAATTTATGAGTAAAAACTGCAAAAAAAATTAAACTAAAGAGCCATCTTAATAGCAGATTAGAAATGCAAATCAAAACTACAATGAGATTCTAACACACTCCATTTACAAAAGCAATTATCAAAAAATAACAAATCCTGGCAAGCATGTATAGAAAGAAGAATCCTTGCACACTGCTGGTGGAATATAAATTAATATAACCATTATGGAAAAAGGCATGGAATTTCCTCCAAAAGCTAAAAAGAGGACTACCATATGATTTAGTCATCTCACTCCTGAGTATATATCTGAAGGAATAAAAATCAGCACAAAAAAGAGATTCCTGCACGCCCATGTTTATTATTGCAGTGTTATTCCCAATAGACAAAATATGCCAAAATACAACTAAGCTATGCAATCAGCCTATGTGCCTGTCAACAGATGACTGGACAGAGGAAAAAATATATATATATATACATATATATACATATATATATATATACATATATATATATACACACACACACATATATATGTATTATTCAGCAATAAAAAGAATGTAATCCCATCACTGCAACAAAATGGATGGAACTATAAGACATCATGTTAAACAAAATAAACTATACACAGAAAGACAAATACCACATATTTACTTTTATACGTGGAACTACAAAAAAATGTCAACCTAAAAATAGAAGAATGATTACTAGGGACTAGGAAGGGTGTCAAGGATCAAAGAAGAGTGAATCAACATGATCAGTGCATAATGTATGCATGTAAGAAAATATCACAATGAATCCAATTAATTTGTACAATTAATGTGTGTTAACAAAAATAGTTTTAAATGATTGGAGATCCTAAAATAATCCTTACCAGTCAATCCTATAATCTTCCTCTGACATTGACCACTAACCTGAATTTAGTGTTCATTATTTCTATATTTCTGTATAAATTCTACTATATAGGTATGCATTCATTAAATAATAAAGAGATTTATTTTTCATACTCTGGAGAAATTTAAATTGGTGTACTGTGTTCATTTTTTCTGAAAATTGTTATTTTATTCAATAAAATGTGGGGTATGTTAATGTTGATGTTTTAGTAAATAAACAAAAGTGTTTATTTAACATTGTATTTAATGCCAGAAAAAACATCTTAATTTAAATGTTCATTAATAGGAAAGTCATTTAGTTGTGTAATATTCATATTATATTAAAAGAATTTCATAGACATATATCTAGTTTTCTGAAGAGATGCCCATAATGTACAAATGAGTAAAGAATGTTATAGAATAATGTATATATTATAATTATGTTTATAAAACTAGTCAAACAAAAATGCATACAGGTATAATTACATAATGCTTATATGAATATGTAGAAATGTTTAGAGAGAGGATGTGTTAGCATTTTTTCACTAGTTACAATGAGCATATATTACTTTTGTGTTTAATATAAGTTAATAAAGAGAGAAACATCCAGAAGCCTTTGACCTATGTGATAGACTACACTGCCAATTTTAAGCTCCTATTGCTCTAAGATTTATTCAGTGGTGCAGCCTGTTTACAATATTTATATTCTAAAATAATATTGTAGCACTTTACTCCCATAGATAAGTGTTGATATTTTATTAGAATCTACCTCAAGGAACTTGTAAGACTCTTGTTAAAAAAAACAAAAAAAAACTTGTTAACAACATATGTGCACACAATTCTATATTGCACGAATTACTACAATAAAAAATTAAAAAAAACAAAGGAAAAATAAAAAAAACTTGTAATAACCTGAAAATATATAATCTTCTAGTGTGGCATTTCAAGAAGAAATTTCTAATATTTTTTCTTTACCAATATGGTTTGAAGTAAGTTACATTCAACTATAGCTTCAACACTTTAAAAAATTACAAGGAGAGCCGGGGGGGGTGGTGCACGCTTGTAATCCCAGCATTTGGGAGGCTGAGACCGAAGGATCCAGGTTCACAGCCAGCCTCAGCTACCTAGTGAGACACTCTGCAACTTACTGAGACCCTGTTTCAAAATAAAGAATAAAAAATAGGGCTGGGGGTATAGCTCGGAGGTAGAATGCCCCTGAATTCAATCCCCAGCACCGCAAAAAAAAAAAAAATTACAAGGAGTTCATTTAAGTACTTAGAACTTCAATAAAAGATTAGCATACCAGTTTTAGGTTTTGAAATAGAATCTTTATAATTCATATCCCTTAAAAATTATATACCCTATATAAACTACGCATACTATAATCAAATAACTTTTATATTGGCTAATATAAATATGATTATAATTATTTCTTGGGTATTAAAAATATAGGCATTGCTTTAACTAAGATAATTATTTCCATTGTTCCATATTCCATTGTTACTACAGATCAGAAAATGAATGGCTATGTTAAATAGCTGTATTGCTGTAAAAGACTTTAATGAACTCAACAATTCAAAAATTTCTATGATCTTCTCAAAGAAATCAATGTAGTATTTTGGGGTATATCATATGGATGAGAACAAATGACTAATATAACCTGATATGACAATCTATACAGCAAAATGAAATATAATGCATACTTAAACCAAACATGAGTTTGTATCAATAATTCTGGTATTATGAAACTGACAATTAGATCTTGACATAGTATCTAATAATTAAAGCTAAGAGGCATGATGAAGTTATGATGATTATTTAACTCTGGAAGAAATATGTAAGATTTCAAAAGCCTTATTTTAAAGGACTACTGTGTTTTAAAACTTTCTTGGGTTATAGAATTACAATGACAGGGAGCTTCACAAGATTTCATAAAATCAATATAATTTATTGGTAATTACATACTATTGCAAATTGATGCCAACTTTAATTGTAATCATATTCATAGTTACTGTTTTTTTTTTCTCCATTCATTCAAATATGATCATTATCAAGATCTATCCTTAAAACTCAGATTTAAAAGAAAGGTTTACATCTGATAATTCCTCAAAAGTCACTCAACAATATCATTCATTCAATAAGTATTGTTTGAGCTCCAAATATGTGGCAAGTGATCTACAGAAATTGGTGGAAATAAAAAAAAAACATTCATTTTTGGAAAATGAAGATCCCATGGAAAGTTCCAGAGATACAAAGATAAATTATATATAATTTTATTGTGGCTTATTTAAAAAGCATCTCAGTGATGCCAAAGTAACCTTTAACTAACACCCTCCTTCCATCCAGCTACACAGACTCAAAAACTGCAACCTGCAATGTGCCATAATTCATTCTGTGTGGCTATAACAGAATGTTTGACGTTGAGTAATTTAAAAAGAGCAGAATTTCTTTCTTACAGTTCTAGAGACTGGTGAGCCTAAGATCAGTGGGCTGGCATCAGGCAAAGCCTATTTGCTGTGGTATCCCATGGTGGAAAATTCATCCTTTTATCAGCATTAATCCAATCATGTATAGCCCTCATGAATTAATTAATTCTGAAAGGTCACCTCCCAACAGTGTTGTATTTGGTATTTTCTTATACATTAACTTGTAAGGGGGCACAGTCAAACTCTTAGTATATGGCTTTCTCAAAAGGATCTCTGTTCTGAACTATAGAAATGGTTTAAAAACCTGACTGGGCTTTGGCTACTTTACGCCACAGTCAGAATGACTAACTTGATTAAAAAGAGGCTCTAAAGACAGAAGGGGTATAACCAAAAGCCTGCAATATGATGCCACACAAGTATGCTTTACAGGAAACCAATTCTTTTCCACAGTCTTTATACACCAAGGCAACTATTCATCCTAGCAAATTCAAATACCAATCTACAACTTGTTGTTTCCTGTCTCAAGAATTCAGTGTCAGCGATATCCAAGATATGGAATCAGCCTAGATACCCATCAATAGACAAATGGATAAAGAAATTATGGTATATGTGAACAATGGCATGTTATTTGGTCACAAAGAAAATGAAATCATGTCATTTGTAGGAAAATGAATAGAAACAGAGAACAGGTTAAGTAAAATATGCCAGACTCATAAAAAACAGTATTTTATCTCAAATGGGAAATTCAAGGGGTAAAAAAAGACAATGTGAAAAGTACTGGGGAGACTGTTAGGTAAAAGGAATAGGATGGGGATGGGGGTTAACAGAGGGTAACGTGGATGGTAACTACAAGATCAAAACACATTACATACATGTATGGAAATTTTGTAATTAATCCTATTGTTTTGTTAGATTAAAATGCTAATGATTATAATAAAATTTAAAATAAAACAGATTCAGTGGAGTAACCAGATACAAATTAACTTACAGAAATCATTAACATTTCTATACAACAACCATGAATCCACTGAAAAAGAAATCTGCAAAACAATTCCACTCACAATAGCCTCAAAAATAAATAAAAGACTTAGGAATAAATGTAACCAAAGAGATAAAAACTGCTACAATGAAAATTATAAAACACTAAAGAAGGAAATTAAAGAAGACCTCAGAAGATGAAAGGATCTACGATGCTTTTAAATGTATTATCAAAACAGCCATCCTACCAAAAGCGATCTACAGATTCAATGCTATCCCTATTAAAATATCAATGCCGTTCTTCACAAAATTAGAGAAAGTAGTCCTAAAATTTATATAGAAAAACAAAAGACTCAGAAAACAATGCTATTCTCAGCAATAAGAACCAAGATGGAAGCATCACAATTCCTGACTTCAAATTATACTACAGAGCTATAGTAATACAAATAGCATGACACTGGCACAAAAACAGACACATAGATCAATGGAACAGAATACAGAAACAAATCTGCACACACTTATAGACAATTAATTTTTGACAAAATGCCAAAATCATACCCTGGAAAGAAGTCAGCCTTTTGTTTTTTTTGTTTTTT
Organism: Graphiurus murinus; assembly: GCA_004027655.1. NCBI lineage: Eukaryota > Metazoa > Chordata > Mammalia > Rodentia > Gliridae > Graphiurus > Graphiurus murinus. The sequence continues at coordinate 205,920 of PVLC010000154.1, forward strand.
TTTTTTTTTTTGGAGGTGGGGGGGGATATTGGGGATTGAATCCAGAGGCATTCTACCTGAGTTACATTCCCAGTCCTTTTATTTTTAATTTTGAAACAGGGTTTCCCTAAGTTGCTGAGACTGTTCTAGAATATTCTATCAATCCTCCTCTCAGCTTCCCAAGTACTGGAATTACAAGCATGAACCACCGTATCAGGTTAAAAGACAACCTTTTCAACAAATGGTGTTGGGCAAACTTGTTATTCATTTGTAGAAGAATTGAATTAAACCCTAACCTCTCATACTGCACAAGTCTCAACTCGAGATGGTTAAAAGACTAGAAATTAGACCAGAAACTTTGCAATTACTACAAGAGGACATAGGACCAACACTACAACAACTGGTAGAGACTTACTCAATAAGACTCTCCAGAGCTCAGAAAATAAAACTCAGAATTAATATATGGGATGACATTAAATTTCAAAAGTGTCTGTGCACCAAAGGTGTAATGATTTAAAAATACAATGTCCCCTCAACCCTTATGGAAACTAAGTGGCAATGTTGGAATCAGGGCTTGGTTGGAATCCGAGCAGTGAATAAATCCATTGGAATTATCTTGGTGGTGGCCACGGCCTGTAGAGAAGGTGGGTTTCTGGGGTGCAGCCTTGGGACTCTATATGGTTCCTCCTCCCCATGATCTCTTATCTTGGTTTTGGCCTTCATGATGTGAGGAGTGAAGCCTTGTTCGTGTTTGTTCTCTCGTTCTCTCTCTCTCTCTCTCTCTCTCTCTCTCTCTCTCTCTCTCTCTCTCTCTTTCCTCTCTGCTTCCTGGTGCCCCCATGCTCTGAGATCTGTGGTCTCTGGCATCATATGAAATGAACTCAAAACTCCAAATCGTGAGCAAATAATTCTTCCTTTCTCTAAGTTGTATGGTCAGGTCTTTAGATTATAGCTGTGAGGATGCTGGCCAAGACAAGAGGAAACCATACAGAGTCTAAAGAGAGAGCCCACAAGCCGGGCATGGTAGCGCATGCTTGTAATCCCAGCATTTGGGAGGCTGAGACAGGAAGATCCAGGTTCGTGGCCAGCCTCAGCTACCCATTGAGGCACTCTGCAACTTAGTGAGACCCGGTTCCAAAATAAAGAATACAAAATAGGCCTGGGGGTATAGCTCGGAGGTAGAATGCCCCTGAGTTCAATCCCCAGGACCTCAAAAAAAAAAAAAAAAAAAAAAAAAAAAAAAAAACAAGAGAGAGCCTACGGAATAGGAGATCTTTGCCAGATACTCCTCTGATAGAGGACTAATAGTATCTAGAATATACAAAGAACTTTAAAAACTTACCACTAATAAAAAATAACCCAATCAAAAATGAGCAAAAGAAGAAATAGAAATCGCCAGTGAATATATGAAAAAAATGTCCAATATCATTAGCAATCAGGGAAATGAAAACCAAAACTACACTGAGAGTCCTTCTAACTCCAGTTAGAATGGCAACCATCAAGATGTCAAACAACATTAAATGCTGGTGAGGATATAGGGAATAGGAACTCTAATACGCTGTTGGTGGGACTATAAATTAGTATAGCCACTTTGGAGATCGGTTTGGAGGTTCCTAAGAAGGCTGGGAATGGAACCACCATATGCCCCAGCCGTACCATTTCTGGGTATCTTTCCAAAGGAATTGAAGTCAGAATATCACAGTGATACGTGTGTATCCATGTTTATAGCAGCATAATTCACAATAGTCAAATTATGGAACTGGCCTAGGAGGCTATCAACAGATGGATTACAAAACTGTGGTGTATACCTATAGTGGAATTTTACTCAGGATAACAAGAACAAAATTATGTCATTTGCAGGAAAATGTATGGAACTAGAGAATATTAAGCTACATGAGATTAGCCAATCATAGAAAGTGCAGTATTATATATTCTCTCTCATATGTGGAAGCTAGAGAGAAATAAGGAAATAAAAAGGACTTCAGATAAAGGAAGAGAGATTCCAGTAAAATAGTAGAAGGGAATTAAGGGAAATAAATGGTTTTGGGGGGGCTTGATGAAGGAAACAGTTTAAATAATGCTATGTACATATGTGAAATTATTCATACCAATCTCAATAACAATTATGGGAGGGAGAGGGAGCGGGATGAGGATCTGGAGGAAAACATCACTCTGAACCTCATTATGCTGTATAATTACAATGCACCAATAGTATTACGTTTTTGATAAAAGAAGCCAGACATAGTGGTATATGCCTGTAATCCCAGCACTTAAAAGGCTGAGACAGGATGACCGAAAGCTCAAGGATAGCCTTAGCAAAGTAACATAGTGAGACTCTCAGCAAACTAGCAATTACCTGTTTCAAAACAAAAAATAAAAAAAAAGAACTGGGAATATACCCTAGAGGTAGAATGATCCTTGGTTTAATCCCCAGCAACATACACACACACACATACACACACACACACACACACACACACACACACACACACACACAGTAAAAAAGAAAAAAAAGATTCAGTATCAGTGTTGATATATAACATGCCACAGTAAAACAAAGATTTTTATCCATGTCTGATAACTTTTTTTGAAATCATAAAGAAAAGGTACCAATATGAATGTGCAATCTCAGTTGCATGTACAATTGAATCTATACACTGGCAAACCAAAGAGCATGAAATGATCCTTCTCCACTGCAGCCTTCTCCTAAATAGAAGTCACTAAGTCGACCCAATTGTAAACTCTAATAGCATTGTAATGTTGATATGAAAGAATGCTTTGCTTTCAATTCCTGCAGGATGTCAAGTATGCCATTAAAACTCTGGAAATTCTCTAGTATACATTCAAACAGAAATCCATTTAAAGAGAAAGGAAGATTTACATATTTAGCAAGGCTTAAAAGGAGATTTGAATCATAGGACTGATTACAACTGGCCCTGCTGATTATGAATAAGGACTGATTTGAATAAAACACCATCTATGCAACTCCTATCACAAGATCTTCATCAAGGCACACATGAGCAATTTTTCAGGCCAAGCTCATTATTTAAAGACCAGCATGTGGTCACTTGCTGTATAACAAAGGCATGAGAACAATTATAAAACCTTGCAGATTTGACTTTCATTTCTAAGTGAGCACTTTGAGACATGAACTTGATCTAGATGACTAATAAATAAATGATCACTGTATTGTGATGAGGCTCATATTTCCCAATTCTATATATTTTACCAGTGGTGACTTTCTAAATTGGCTTAGTGCCATAATTGGAGAATGTTTTCAAAGCACTAAGTGGATTTATAGAAAATGGGAACGATTTCCAAAACAAGTTGCACCTACATCTGTTGTGCCTGCAGCAATAGAAGTACAATGGACTTGGGTTTGGCACCAATGACCACTGCTGGGTGCCAAGCCTAGCCATGCACACCTGCATCTCAGCACTTACAGGCACTGTCTTTGTCAAATATTTGGCCCTATAAATCTCTGAAAAGCAAAACTGGAAACTGTTTGGGGTAATATTCAAGGTCCGAATTGGGAACCCAGGAAGATTCAAAACAGAGCTGTTGAAAATGAGAAAGGTTTAGAGATTCAGATGAAAAGCTCAATTACTTTTCAATGCTTAGACCTTACTTTTCAGGATGAAGTGTGGCGTTTTCTTTTGATTTGAAATAACATGTCTGATTCTTTACTGATGAAAGCTTAAATCACATCAAGATAAGAGAGAATGGAAAAGTGCTATTTTTAAGTTCAAACTTCATGGTGCTTTCCCAGGGAGGACTCAATTTTGTTGAGAATAGAGATATTTGAGAATTCCTTTAAAGTTTTCATTTATTTTCAAAAGGGACCTTCATGTAAGCAACATAATTATAAAGTATGATTGGAAAACCAAAAAACACCAAACAAACCCACTGGAAAACTGTTAGTAGTATAATCAAATATGAATGTGTATGAGGTATGAAATTTAGTTTGATATCCTGTGTTCTTCTATAAGCATTTCGTGTTATTATATTTTCACTTATACATCTTGAATTGCAAGCAAAATACTAACTGAATAAAGTTTTTTGTTTGGTGCTTTCCAGTTGAGGAACTTAAAAAATTAAGTAAATAACTCCTAGCATCTGTCTTCCACAGCCTCATTTTGCTGATGCCATCAGCAAAATCTTTTAAAATAGTTATTCAAATTCCAAATGCTTCAAACCACTGACCATATCTTGGTTTTGTTATTTTTTTTTAAATTATGGATGTTTCAAGTCAAAGACAATTGAAAGATGACCCTAAGGTTTAGCTTGAATAGAACATTTCCCAGGGGATGTGACAGATTTTAATGTTTGAGCGGAACTAATGACTCCTATATAATGAAACGGGGAAACTGATCAATACTGGGAGTGAAGTCTTTCAACTTCCATCTTCAATTGGCAATAAGTTCTTACAATGCCTGGCTCACAACCAAGAACAGAATGACTAGAGTAGTTTGAACTTCTGTAGTCTGCAATGCAAACCTACCTGCTCTTTTGAAGTCTTGCTCTGATGAGTACTACTGCCAAAAAGTTTCCTTGACTCACGCAAAATATTGAGCATGATCTTCAGTCAGATGAGGGCTGTGCTCTGATTTGGAGGCTTGGCCTGCATTTCACTGAGGACTGGCTAGAAAAAAAGAAGTACGTTTATGTACGTCTATGTGTTTGCTTTCCTCAGGATGCTCAACAAAGAAATACCTTGATTAAAATAACACAACTTCAAAAGACTCTTTATACTTGAGTGAAGCTAAAAGACTGAGATGAACTTTTCAATAATTCCAACAAAAATCAGATGAAAAATGTTTCCTTCTTTGGCGTTTTCTGGGTTCTTTAATACCCAAGGTGTTAACCATCAGTGGCATAAAAGTAAATGGCAATCATAAACATATTGTTTTTATATATATTCTCTTCCATATTTTTTCCAAATGTTTTTTATAAGCATGTGGTGGGGAGTCAGATCTGAGTTCAACTCCTAATTTTATTACCTGTGAAATATAGGACAGATCTCTTCTCTGAGCTGCATTTCCTCAACAACAATATAGGAATCCAAATACCTATTTCACAGGGAATGTGTTTTATGATTGAATAAATTATTTAAATATTGATTCTTCAGCCTCTTCACTATCTCTATTCCCTCAACTTGCCTTTTCCTATATAGCATTTATCACCATTTGATAATATACTGCATATTTTCTTATTTCTCCATTTTATGTTCTCCCATTTGCATGTAAGATACAAGAGGAAAGGGACATTTTTGGTATTCCCATTTCCCCAACATTGTGGTTTAGCTCAGTTTAAGGTATTCCAATTTTTATCAAATGAATACATGTCAGGAATTTGGCAACCATATATCACAAACCTAAGGATTTAATAACTGTTCATTTGTTTTATTTGAGAGGGTAAATGTCTTGCCATATCTTCTCAGTGATTGGAATAGATTAGGATGCAGAGATTCTACTTCTGGTTCTTTCTCCTTGTGCTAGCCCAGTGGCTCTTCAAGTGTGGACCCTGGACAAGAAGCATCAGCATCACCTTGGAGCTGTGTGAGGCATATAAATTCTCAGGCCCCAATACAGAGCTACTGAATCAGAAACACTTAATTTTAGCAAGCACTCGTGATAATCCTCACACATGCTCGAGTTTGTTAACAACTATACTATGAACCCCAATACTTTCTAAGACCTTGACTGTTTTCTAATACCACACTTTTAATGTCAAATTGAAAAAAAGTGATTATAATTAAATATAGACCAAAGATTTATTGCTTGCTATAAATATTAACTCATTCAACTTGAAGTAATTTTTTTTTATTAGTGTCAGAAAGTGGATGTCATTTTTAAAGCACACCCTTGGTTTCAGCAAAGCCAGAGAATACATTGCCACAGGACTATACCCACATAGATTTGGTCTTTAAAGCTGACATGAAATTCCTTTTACAGATCAGGATAAGGGCCATAAATCACGAGAATCAATTTATTCTTTGGATGCTACTTAATCAGATATATCACATATATTCAATATTGTTAAAAACACATAAAAATAATTTTCAAAATCTACCTTGATGTAGATTTTCTGAAAGATTTTGCTTTTTTCTTTTTTAAAAGTTTTGTAAACTGTTTGAGGATTTTAAAACATCAAACGATGACAAAAAAGCATTCATCAATTGTTGGTGCTGATTCTATGAGGGGGAAATAAAGATTTTGCTACATCTTATTCTTTAATTTATTGATTGCAGTGTAAAAATTGGTTGTGCTTAGAGTATTGAAAAGACTGAATAACAAAGAGACAACAGTGCTCTGGTTTTGCAAAGATACTTCAAGCCTTCATTTATTAGACTTTTTGCCATTTTGTCTTCATAAATCTTGATCCTACATTGGCATGATGGTGAATTGCAAAAATTCAAAGATGAATCTTCTATTCTCTTGGAATTAATAATATCATAATGTTGGTGAGCATAATTACTTTTCATTCTAAAGACAAAAAATTGAAAATTATATTTTTGCCTATGTAGAGTTTTCAGTAATAGAAAATCAGAAGTTTCTCATAAGAGTATCATTGAACAACTGGCAAAGGTTATTTATTTTTATTATAACAATGTCACTTCATGTGAAAAGTGAATCAGCTTGTTCCTTGGGAAATATAAGGCAAAATATGAAAATTGAGCTAAAGTCAAAACAGACATGGTTTTCATCTAGAGAGCAATAGGGGGAAACATCTGAATATTAATACCTCTTCATTCATGATAAGTAGACACTTATCATGCAGAAGATTTCCAGATACGATTCTAACCTAAGCAACTTTTTAGTATGAATGATTTTTTAATAGTAAGAATTTACCATTCCAGGTTTCTTGCATAATTAAATGATTATGTTCACATGCAAATCTACAATACATCATACTTCCTATAAACAATGAAAATGTTTCCTTAACATGGTTGGCAAATATGAAGCTTAATATTTGAGCTTAGGACATGTATCTCTCCAAAAACCCAATTTGAAATTAAAAGAATCACTGAGAAGTTTGAAACATTAGTTTAGAGTAGTTCCTTAGTCACTTATATACTCACTACTTTCCTAGAGACCTAGCAAGGAGAAGAGAAGGAACACCTTACACCAGTAAGAGAGCTGGATAAACTTAGGTAAAGAGTAGCCATATGTGACAAAATACCAAATATGAATGACGAGAATCCCATAATGTTGAGAAATTAAGGGCTGCATGGGGAAAGAGTTTTTGCACCCTTCTGTATGTGAACAGCAGCTCCTCAGGAGCCAGTTTCACATGATGTGCAGATAGATAAGTGTCTAGGCTGTCAGGATTTCTCACCTAAATGTCAGTGTGCATTGGGAGCTTGAGGAAAAATACCAGAGAAGAGTTGGAAATAACTAATATCACCTCTGCCCTGAGACCATGCCTTGTTTCTAAATGCAGAAGGGACAATCAAGCTCATCTCCACAGTTGGCCTAAATGTCATCTGCTTTACACAGGATCGATGATGCTATCACTGTGACCTCTGCTTCGGGAAATGTTCAAGTAGAGCCCAATAAAAAGAAGCTAATCCAAATTTCAATCCCTGCATTTTACCCTTTTAGTTTTCTCAGATCAATAACCATTCATTGGCTACTGTGATTCTCAAATGGAGGAGGGAGCTGCACATTTTTCTTAATGACAGCGACTGTTAAGATTTAGCTCTAAATGGTTTAACGTGACTGGAAAAAAAAGAACATTAGAACACCATAGAATATTTCAACATTTCATTGCATGTCTTTTTGACACTATCATATTAAAACTTCCTTACATTTTGTGATAAGAATAATTGTAATAGCTTGATTAAAGGGGTTTTCATGAGAAAAACTATATGCACATTTCATTTTTTAATCTTTTTGCTCTATGACAAATCTCAAATTCAAGAAGTTAAGAAATGGTATTCCTATACCTGTGGTGGCCTCTAATAAGTATTTAGTTGGGATTCATTTAAAAGGTAAAATCCAAAGGGGTGGAAGAGAAGATTCCATATGCTCTTAAATTATTAGATACCTGACTCAGCCTTTTTTAATTGTTACAATATTGCTAGATGGTTTGGAAAAACTATTTGTCAAGTAAGATGTAAGTTATTTATTCTTTATTAAATAAAGAGGGGAAGGTAAGAAAGGAAAGTGATTCAGAGTCATACATTCTCTCTTACTCAGAGACTTACCTATAATGCCAAGTAAATTCAGAAGGCCTGATTCACACATTACTGGTTATTTTGATATGCAGCTGTGTATATGAAGTAATTCACGAATTCTACACATATGTAGCTAGTCCTTGAAGCAATCCAACACTATCAGTATTTTTATTTTGCTCTTGTATACTACAAAGTTCTAATATGACTATTTAAACGTTATACACTGTGTGCAGAGAAAATATATTGCCTTTGTTTCCTTGTGGTGTGACAGCGTGTGGTGGAGTGATGAGATTCTTTGCACATTTGTCTGAGAGGGATGGTTTAAAAAAAGATCTAGCAAGAAGTAGAAACTAATTATGGGTGACAAATGAGGAACATGATAATAAATGAGGGTCAATCTTATAAACAAAAGTCAGTGATGAAGGGGGTAGAATTGGAAGAAGATAATTCAAAGAGGTGAAATGATTAATGTTATTGGGTAAGTAAGTAGTGTCCTCAGTATCATGTAATGAAAAAATACAGAGACTCTGAAGTGAAGGAGATCTGTGTTCAAATCCTGGATTTTTTTTTTATTTACTAGCTATGTGTTTGACAATATACATGACTTCTGCTGCCCTACTTATAAAGTGGTAGGAATAATCTTTACCATAGAAGATTTGTGGTTGTTATGTATCAAGTGACTTTCTCATAGGGTATTCTCTCTAAATGGTAGCTATTATTGCTGTTGTTTTTTTATTTTTTATTTTTTTATTTATTTATTTATTTATTTTTGCGGTACTGGGGATTGAACTCATGGGCATTCTACCTCCGAGCTACACCCCCAGCCCTATTTTTTTATTCTTTATTTTTAAACTGAGTCTCACTAAGTCGCGGAGTGCCTCACTAGGTAGCTGAGGCTGACCGTGAACCCAGATCATCCGGTCTCAGCCTCCCGAATGCTGGGATTACAAGCGTGCGCAACCACGCCCGGCTATTGCTGTTGTTTGACTGACAAAATTTTCAAATGGGTGAACACTTTCAATGAATGGTGGCTATCATTTCCTTTTTGTCATGAAAAAAGCAACCACAGGACAGGCACTTACAAACCACAGACTAAATAATGAAATTACATAAATTAGACATAATTTAGGAGGTGGTATACTAGGGATTGATCTCAGGGGCATTCTACCTCCAAGCCACACCCGCAGCCCTTTTTATTATTTATTTGGAAACAGGGTCTCACTAAGCTGCCAAGGTTGAACTTGAACTTAAGATCCTCCTGTCTCAGCCTCCTGAGCACTGGGATTATAAGCATGTGCCACCAAGTCGGGTTCATAATTATTTTAACTCTTTTTTTGTGTGTGGTGCTGGGGATTGAACCCAGGGGCATTCTACCTCTGAGCTGCACCCCAGTCCAATTTTGTATTCCTTATTTTGAAACAAGGTCTCACTAAGTTGTGGAGAGCCTCACTAAATAGCTGAGGCTGACCGCAAACCCAGATCCTCAAGTCTCAGCCTCCCAAGTACTGGGATTACAAGGGAGTGCCACCACACCCAGCTTCATAATTATTTTAAATGGAGGGTTATACAAAAAAATGCCACAACATTCTAGCAGGCCTTTGAAGGCATAGACTTATAACTCTCTTGGAAGATAATGATACAGGGGAAAAACTCCTGGGTTTGGTTTCACCATTTACTAGTTGTTTAATCTCTGTCAGCCTCAATTACTCCATTTTTTAAATAAGCATAGGATGCTTATCAAAAATAAAATAAAATAAGCCAGGTGTGGTGGCACACACTTATAATCCCAGAACTTGGGAGGCGGAGACAGGAGGATCCGGGTCCGTGGCCAGCGTCAGCTACTTAGTGAGGCCCTCTGCAACTTAGTGAGACCCTGTTTCAAAATAAGGAATAAAAAAAATAGGGCTGGGCGTGGTGTCACACACTTGTAATCCCAGCATTTGGGAGGCTGAGACAGGAGGATCTGGGTTCGAGGCCAGCCTCAACTACCTAGTGAGGCCCTCCACAACTTACTGAGACCCTGTTTCAAAATAAAGAATAAAAAATAGGGCTGGGGTGTAGCTCGGAGGTAGAATGCCCCTGGGTTCAATCCCTGGTACAGAAAAAAAAATAGCATATTAAAGCTTCCAGTACAATGCCTGATGCATAGCAGACTCACGATAACCCTTGATCTCTCCTCTCACATGCCAACATTATCACATTTCTCCAAAATCATACTGAATATCCAGGAACTATGTTTTAAACATAGTCAATATCAATGTGTCACAATAATTGCAATATTTATGATCAATAGGACCTTCTGAGACTCATAATAGGAGGCACATTTAAAGGTTTAAGAAAAGCCTCAGGATTGCTAAAAGGGGCATTCAATATTTTATTTCTCATATTTATTTTCTTAGTACTGGGGATTGAACTCAAGGTCATTCTACCTCCAAGATACACCCCTAGCCATTTTTATTTTTTATTTTGAAACAAGGTCTCACTAGGTTGCTGAAAGTCTAAGTGCTAAGGCTGGCTTCAAGCTTGTAATCCTTGTGTTTTAGCCTCTGAAGTACTGGGATTTCAGGCTAATAAAGTCAATGTTACATAGAAGCTAAGCAAAGTTTAACACCTAGAATACAAAAGGCTAAAAGAAGCTGGGTGTAGTGGTACACACCTGGAGTGCCAGTACTTGGGAGGCTCAGACAGAAGGATCAGAAGTTCAAAACCAGCGTTGGCAACTTAGCGAGACCCTCAGCAAATTAGCAAGACCTTGTTTGAGAATTCAAAAAGGCAAGAGATGTAGAATACCCTTGAGTTCAATTCTCAGTACCAAAAAAATTCTAAAAAGAGATAAAGGATGTAGTGTGGTACCAACACAAAATTTGAAGAGTAAGTTTGTTATTTTGGCAAGCAGAAAAAGATTTTATAGGAAGTAGAATTTGAGGAAGACAGAGTATCAATCTGAGTGCCAAAGGAAAAGAATCATGTCCAATGTGCATACAACCTTGACATGAGTGTCCTTCCACTCTCATTAGAGTTTCAAATCAGAAGGCAAAGGTTTTCAAATTTTATTCCCAGGAACTGATGAAGACAAACCATAACCATCCAGCGACCAATAGGTGAATCTCAGTATATTCTTTCATCTCAGTATATTCTATTATTCATCTCCCCCCACCTCTCCTTTCTCTGCTATCTCTCCATCACCCCTCTAGGTTGTGCTGTTGGTGGAAAATTATTTACTGAGCAAAAGAAAGTTGGATCAGTTATTTATCACTTAGAATATTTTCAGTTTCAAGTTTCAGAAAATCTAACTCAAGGTTGCTTAAGCATTAGAAATTTATAACACTACGTTTTTAAGAATAGTAGAAAGCTTGCAAATCAAAGATGTCTGCTTCTACTTTAGGAAAACAGAAAAAAAGAAGAAATTAAATTCATACAAGAAAGAAAATAATAAACATTAAAGCAGGAAACAAGGAAATAGAAAAGTGTTGGGCATGGTGGCATTCACCTGTAATCCAGTACTTGGGAGGCCAAAACAGGTAGGTTGCATGGCCAGCCTCAGCAATTTAGCCAGGTCCTCTGCAACTTAGTGAGACCTTGTTTCCAAATAAAAAGAAGCTAGGCATGATGGTGCATTCCTATAATCCCAGCACTTGGGAAACTGAGACAGGAGGATTGCAGGTTCGAGGACAGGCTCAGCAATTTAGTGAGACCCTCTGCAATTTAGTGAGACTCAATTTAAAAAAATAAAATAGGGCTTGGGGTGTAGCTCAGAGGTAGAATTTCCCTGGATTCAATCCCCAGTACCACAAAATAAATAAATAAATAAATAAATAAATAAATAAATAAATAAATAAATAAATAAATACAAAAATAAAAATGAAATAGGGCTAGGGTATAGATTACAAGCAGAATACTCCTGTGTTCAATCCCTAATACCACAATAAAATAAAATGAAATGAAAATATAAAAGAGAAAAATAAGACCTTCAAGAAGATTAATATAATTGATAAATCTTAACTATAACTTTGCATGATCAAGTGAGGTTTATGCCAGGAATTCAATATTGGTTTAACATTAGAAAAATAATTAGTGTAACTCATCATATTATCATAGCAAAACCAAAAAATATATATTGCCACTTCAATAGACACAGTAAAAGCCTTTAAAAATGTCCAGTAATTGCCGGGCGTGGTGGCGCATGCTTGTAATCCTGGCATTTGGGAGGCTGAGACCAGAGGATCCAGGTTCGCCACCAGCCTCAGCTACCTACTGAGGCACTCCGCAACTTAGTGAGACTTGTTTCAAAATAAAGAAGAAAAAATAGGGCTGGGGGTGTAGCTCGGAGGTAGAATGCCCCTAGGTTCAATCCCCAGTACCGCATTAAAAAAAAAAAAGTCCAGTAATCATTACTGATTTCAAAACAGTCAATTGAGAATAAAAACACCTCTTATCTATAGTAAGATAATGACAGAAATCCAAACATATTAACAATAATATTAAGTGTAAATTGATTAAATAATTGTAAGAAGTTTGTATTAATTATGGTTCTCTAGAGCAACAGGATTCACAGGCTATGTATATTTCAAAAGAATATTTATCAAATCAGTTTACACCCAGAAGCAGTGTAGCACCAAGTGGCTGCCTGTACCCAGAGAACCAGAGGAACTAGCAGCTGGTCAAGCAGTCCACAAGCTGGAGTCTCAGAATAGGAGCAACAGATGATGTAGTTCTGGTCCAAGATGGAAAGGCCAGGAAAGTCCTCAGAGGATCTTCAGTGAGAATCCAGTTAGAAGAGCAAAGGGGTAGAGCTTGATATCTCAGCCAAGGAAGGACACATCTTAATCCAGGAAGACCAAAGCTTGCCTCCATGCCACTTCCTCCTTCTTCACTCTTTGTTCCTTCTGGATATTCAGCTTATTGGTCAGTGCCACACATCCAGGGCAGGACCTCACCCTCAAGTTGCTGTTACACATGCCAGTCATCTCAACAACACACCTGCATCATAGCTAGGTAGGAAGTGCTAAAAACATACACGCGTATCAATTGGTTTATTTCTCTCTGCATCCTAACCTGCTCTCCACTCCCCAGTTCTTCCCAGGACATGTTAGTGCGATTGGTAGCAATATCTTCATATATGGACCTGACATTATTTGAACTGTTTGCTCCCTCAAGCCTCCTTTTCCTCCTTGCCATACCTCCTCCCAATCCCGTTCCACTAGGTTATTGGCCAATTTCCTCATTTATCTGAAGTCCCTTTGTTTCCTATTTTCTCCGTAGCTTCTGCATAAGTGGGAAAACATTCAACTTTTGAATTACCAAGACAGAATTTCTAATATTTGAATTTCTAATATTTCAGCATAATATTCTCTAGAAAAAAAAGGGGGATTTAAAATTGTGTACTTGAATACCCTCTCTTTGTTTTTACAAACCTAGTTGAGTTAATGAAATAATAAGAGCAAGCCTGGATCAGAAAGTCCAGATACATATTATCTTGAAGAACACTGATTTTCTCTTATGCACTAGGGCAACTCTTACAAATTAGGGCAACTTAGTGCTGTCTGTAGAAAACCACTTCCTTGCATGTACTCCAGTATACTTGTTCCATGGAATGCTGGTCATTTAAGCAAACTAAGAGAGCTAATATTGATGATGTCACTGCTTCTGCAGCCTAACAGATAAAATCCCTTACTGAATGGGGACATTTGGAAAACTAAGAGCCCTATGGAGACTATACATGTCAACCACTTGACAAAACACTGTGAGGGAGAGGTAGTACGATTTGGAGGTGCTCTCTGTCAGCCCATTACCACTGAACTCTTCTTGGAGAAGTCATTGATCTCTTATAAGCTTTCACCAACAAATTATCTGTCTCCCATGCTGTCTCTAGGAAGTTTCTTTAGTCTATTCAAAACCTACCCCACTGCCCTGGCACAACTGGGTTGTGGAGACAACTAGAATTTTTAAAAAAGCTAGAAGTTTCTAGATTTTTCTGCTAATCTTTGTACATAAAAAGTATACATATTCAGGATATTACATTACATGTACTCATCATGTCTCCTTATGAGAGTTTCTTAGAGTTATTTTTGCTGGCTTTGACAGTTTTAGTTGTACTTATCACTTAATTTGTGGAAATTCCTTCAATTTGGGGTTGTCTCATGGATTGAAGCCATTTGCCTTCCCCCCGAATGAGGAGGAACGACATGTGTTTTCTACTCACATATTTTTGCCCTTTCCAGAATGTCATATGTATGAAATCATTTAATATGTTACCTTTCTGATCTGTTTTTCTTTACAGAGAAAAATGAATTTCCTTTTTATCTATGTTATTGCATGGATTAATATTTTATTTCCTTTATTCGTGAAATAGATTATCATGTGGATGTACATTTGGCTTTTCATATATGGATCCACAGTTTGTTTTTCCACTAACATATTGAAGGACATTTTGTTTGTTTCCAATTTGGGGACATCATTAATAAAGGTGCTATGAATGTAATAATGTAATATCCTGAATGAAATCCTAGAACAGAAAGTGGACATTCTGTGAAAATGTAAGGCATATGTACAAAGAATAGACTTTATCTAATAAGTCTATCAACTCTGGTTAACTAAGCCAGGCATGATGGTACAAGTCTGTAATCCCAGTACTTGAGAGGCTGAGACAAGTGGATCATAGACTCAAGGCCAGCCTCAGTGATTTAGAAAAGCCCTCAGCAACTTAGTGAGATCCTGTTTCAAAGTAAAAAGAAAAAATTGGGCTGGGGGTATAGTCCAGAAGTAGAATGCCCCTGTGTTCAATCTTTAGTACCAAGCCAAAAAAAAAAAAACAAAAACAGAGGGGCTGGGCTGGGCTGGGGTCAAGTTCAGAGGTAGAATGCCTCTGGTTCAATCCCTAGTACCAAATAAAAACAAAAATGAAAAACTAGTTGTATACCACAATGTGCACACTAATATAAGCTACTAATAGTAGGGGAAACCAGATCTGAAATTAACATGACTCTTCTGTAAATATTTTTATCTCTGTATAACTAAAATTAAATATACATGCATATATATACATATACATATATACTTTTTATGTACAAAAGTTATCAAAAATCTGGGTCCTTTAATAAATCTTTTCTGCATAAGTAACTACCACACTATCTTTGATGTGGCTGTACCCTTGTCACTTTCCATACAATGAATCAGAATTCCTGTTACTTCACAACCTTGTAAAAATTTGGTGCTGTCAGTTTTATTGTTTAACTTTCATTTACTTAATTACATGTGATGTTGAGCATCTTTTCATAAGCTTACTTGCCATGTATCTTTGGGGAAGTGTCTATTTAATTCTTTTACCCATTATTTAATTCTCTCCCTTTTTGTTGGATTTTTAAGAATTTTTTGTCATTCTGGATACAAGCTTGTTTTTTTTTAAATCAGACATGTGATTTTAGAATGTTTTTCCTTAGTCTATGTTTTCTTTTGTCACTCTTGCACAAAATGTATTTTGAGAACAAAAAGTTTTCAAGTTTGATAAAGTTCATATCTATTTTTTTTTCTTCATTGACATTGTGTTGTGTCTAGAAGCTCATTTCTACATACAGGTTATGCAGATTATCTCTTATATTATCTTCTAACAGGTTCATACTTTTGCATTTTAAAATTTTGGCTATGATTCATTTTGGGTTATTTTTGGTATGGTATTAACACAACTGTCATTAGGTACAGATACAAAAGACATTTTTTTCCAAGATGATGATCAAAAATTTTCAGCACCAGTTGATAAAAAAGATTATTCTTTTCCCATTGAATTTATTTTGTACCTATTTTAAATCAATTTTGTGTAAATTTGTTTCTTGGATTTTATTCTGTTCTACTTATCTATATCTATATCTATATCTATATATATATCCTTTTATCAATATTACATTGTCTTGATTATTATACTTTTATAGTACATCTTGAAATTGAATAATGTGAATTCATCCAATTTTTTCTTAAATATTCACAATCTTTTTATCATGCTAGTATTTTTTCATTGTCATGCAAATTTTAGAATTGGATTGCCAACCTATACGAAAAATGTTGATGAGATTTTGATTGGGAATATGTGGAAACTATTGGGGAAAATTGACAACTTAACATTATAATTTACCATGAATTGATTTTTAAAAAAAATATGTCAAGAGCATACAGTGGGGAAACACATACTCTTCAATAAATGATTCTGGGAAATTTGGATATCTCCACACAGAAGAATGAAACGAGACAATTTTCTAATATCATACACAAACATCAACTCAAAGTGGATTAAAAACTTAAACATAAGATCTAAACAATAAAACTACTAGGAGAAAATCTTCTCAACATTGGTCTAGACAATTATTTTTTGGATATAACTCCTAAAATACAGGCAACAAAAGCAAAAAATCTACAAAAGGGATTGTATCAAACTAAAAATCCCCAGCACTTTGAAATAACTGAGTAAAGAAACAATCTATGGAATGGAAAAAAAGACTTTGTAAACCACATAGGTGGTAAGAGATTAATATTCAAAATGTGTAAGAAAATAAGACAACTCAACAGTAAAGCCATAATCCTGATAAAATGTGGCCAAAGTATCTAAACACTTTTCATAAGAAGACACATAAATGGACAATATATGAAAATATACCAAATCACTAATAATCATGGTAATGCAAATGAAAAACTGTAAGATATTACCTCATACTTGTTAGAATAGTTATTATAAAAATGACAAAAGAAAAGTATTGGCCAGGATGTGGAGAAAGGGAACCTTTATACACTGTTGGTTAGATACATATTGGTATAGCCATTACAAAAAACAGTTACACTTCTCAAACATTAAAAATAGAACTGCCATATAATCCAGTAATTTGACTTATGGAATATCCAATGGAAGTCAGCATTTCACAGAGAAACTGCACTTCCATGTACATTAAAGCATTCACAATGACCAAGTAACAGATTCCACCTAAGTACCCGTGGACAGATGAATGAGAAAATGTGGTGTGTATACACACACACACACACACACACACACACACACACACACACCAACACATGCACACATGCACAAAATGGTATACCATTCAGCTTTTTTTAAAAAGTCAATTGTCATTGTGACATGGGTGAATCCAGAGGACATTATGTTAAGTGAAAAAAGCCAGAGCACTGGGCTTATTGGCGCAAGCTTGTAATCCCAGTACTCGGGAAGCTGAGACAGGAGGATCACAGTTTCATGGCCAACCTCAGCTACTTAGTGAGGCCCTCTACAATTTAGTGAGACCCTGTTTCAAATAAAGAATAAAAATAGGGCTGGGGGTGGAGCTTGGAGGTAGAATGCCCCTGGGTGCAATCCCCAGTACTGAAAAAAAAAATGGAAATAAGCCAAGCACAGAAAGATAAATATTGCATGATCTCACTTATATGTGGAATCTAAAAAAAAGTCCAATTCAGGGAAGAGAGTAGAATGCTGGTAGCCAAAGCTGAGGGTTGTGGGTAGGAGAAGAGATGTGAATCAAAGGGTAAAAAGTTTCAGATTAAGTGGTACAATGGTTTGGAAAGAAAATGACACTCCTGCCCCAGCCCTCATGGAAACCAGGTGGCAATGCTGGAAGAATGGCTTGGTTGTAAACCCAGCAATGGATAAAAGTCTGGGTGGTGGCCTGGACTGGTAGGGTGTGGCTCCAGAAGATGGTCCCTTCTGACTTCAGCCTTGGTGATTATATATGGTCCCTCTTCCCCTGCTCTTTTTCTTCATAAGAGTGAAGCCTCTTTCTACTTCCTGCTGCTGCTAAGCCCTGAGCCACAGTTCCCTGCCTCACATGGACTCAACCCCAAATCCAAATGTGAGCAAATACATCTTCCTTCCTCTAAGTTATATGGTCAATCTTTTAGATTATAGTGGTGAGAATGTTGATCAAGACAGGCAGAACAAATCATTTCTTGACATTTTCTGGTGTACAGCATGGTGACTATAGTTAGTAATGTGTTGCATATTTGAATATTATTACAAGACAGTCATATCTTAGATGTTCTCAGCCCCCAAACAGAAAAAAATATGTGACATAAGGAATATGTTAATCAGCTTGATTTAATGATCTCCTATTGTATATGTATATTTAAAAACTCAAGTTGCACACAGAAATAAAAAAGGAACTACATTAGACTGTAAGGAACCGTGTGGTCACATATTAATGCATGAAAACTACCTACCTCCCCAAATTTCTGAGGAATTCCCTAACTAGGCTGCAGGGAAATGAAAACCAAGGAAACTTTGGGCTCTGGCTAGTCTCTCCTTTCCCCTCCTATTCTTTCCATCCTTTCCCTTTCTTCCCTTACCCTTCATTTTAGTTAACTTTTTCATCACTGTGGCCAAAACAACTGACAAGTACAATTTTGAGGAAGAGAGGTTTCTTGGCTGACAGTTTCAGTGATGTTGGAGCTTTCAGAGGTCAGTGCCTAGTCAGACGAAGGGGATTTAGGACCTCAGAGAAAGAAAAGCAGAGGCAGCCAGGAAAACAGAAAAGGTCCATGGGTGGGGTCTAATAGGAGGTCCTTTACCCATTAATAACAGGTTTTCAGGGATTGTAGGATCCCCGTCTCTTTTGTGCTCCCTCTATTTCCTAGCTCCACATGTGGGTACTCACTCTAACACATGTACCCATTATGATGTGCCACCATCACAAAGACCCACACTGGTGGGATTACCTGACCTTGGACTTGATAATGAGCCAAAATAAATCTCTCTTTAATTTATAAGTAGCTTGTTCATGTATTTCATTATTGTGATGCAAGGGTGACTAATACAACTTGCACCAGAAGAATGAAGTAAGAGGCCAAGAGCTAGTTCCCACAGACACTAGGATTCTTAGAAGAAGAGTTAGCTGTATCTGTTTAATTGTTACAGGAACAACAAAGAAATATAGCCATTCATTGAGTAATCAAATATTATTTCCTAAAAAGGTTAATTGAATTAAAATAGTAACATACATTATTTATATATACATATATATATATCATTAGATGTTTATTTGATTAAAGAATATCTGCTATGATTTAAAAAATTGCCCTAGCTATAGGTTTCAAACTTTAGATAAAATTTATTCTCTTTTAAAGGCAATGAAATATCTCAGTATACTGATCATTTGTGCTTGTGTTTTTAGGAATTTTAAATTCAATCACAAATTTGTCATGTTTTTTAATATTAACATCCTAGAACAATTTGAAGCAAGCAAAATTTTAGTGTCTCGAAATAAAACACCCAGTTTTCAACCCACTTATATCAGATGTATCTCTCTAAGGTCCCTTATATCCCCTAAGGTCCCTTATACTCCCTACTTTCTATATCCGTGGCCAAGATTATAGGTATCTCTTTGATAGTCTGCATTTTCTATACACAGCTTGTTGTTACTGTAATGAGATACCTGAGATAATAAATTTATAAAGAGAAAATTATTATTTTGGCTTACAGTTTAGAGGTTCCAGTCCATGATCAGTTGGCCCTATTGCTTTGGGCCTCTGATGAAGTGGCACAACATGGCAGGGAAATGTGTAAAACAAAACATGCTCATTTCATGGTCAAGAAGCAAAAGAGAGAAAGGAAGGGACTGGAATCCCAGTATATGATTCAAGGGCACCCAATGACCTATCCTTCTTCAACTAGTTTCCACCTCCTAAAATTTCTACCACTTCCCAATAGCACCTCCCTAGCTACCAAGGCTTTACCACATAGATCTTTGGGTGACATTCAACATCCAAACTATAGTATAGTCCTGTAACATCCAGTTCATAAAATATCCTTGTAAGTGCTATGTGCATGTATGACACTGTCACTGATAACATTATGATGTGAGACCATAATGCACCAATAAAAGTATATAAAGAATAAATAAAAGTACCTTGTCAACTAAAATATTATAAAATAAAGATTAAAATATAATTGTAAACATTGGAAAATAAAATACTAGTGAATTTTCAAAAAACAAACAAACAAAAATGTCCTTGTACTTTCTACAGTATTTTGAAATGATCAACTTGTTTTGACTTCTTTCTTATGTCCACATGTTCAGTGAGGGCTAGAACTGTGTCTAATTTATCTCTACATATCTGGCTCCCAGGAAGTGTCCATCACATAAAGACACTTAAACTGGGAGAGTGGCACATGCCTGTAATCCTAATACTTAGGAGGCTGAGAAAGGAGGATCACAGGTTTGAAGCCAGCCTCAGAAATTTACTGAAACCCTCAGCAACTTAGCAAGATACTGTTTCAAAATGGGGGGGGGTGAAGCTCAGAGGTACAATACCCCTGGGTTAAATCCCCAGTAGCAAAACACAATTTAAAATTAAAAATAAAAAGGGCTGGGGGTGTAGCTCGGAAGTAGGGTGCCCCTTATTTCAATCCCTGATACCAACCTCCCCCCTAAGAAAATTGGTGCTCCATGAATTCTTGTGGAACTAAGGCTAAGGTTATATCGAATTACCTTGAAGGAATTGAGAAATAATGGTAATACGAGAATCAGAAGTTTGAGGATTATAATTAGCTGCTTTAAAACCCGCTTTAAAGAGTACACGGAACTTTTTAACATCTTGTAGAGCCCAAACTAACGTTTCTAGAATGGACCAGGAGATCTCAGCCCTAGAATCTTAATGATTATTCTAACCTTAGAATCAACCAGTCACTGTCTGGTAGAATGAAAAGGAAATTCCAGCTGGAGGGAGACAAGTGAAAGAGGCAGTTTGCCTTACTCCTCCTTTCGCTGCCAATATTTTTCATCCCCTTTATCCCAGGTTACCTCCTTTAGGAGAGGAACAGTGTTTAATAACAGCTTAATATGTCACGCTCTTAATATATGTGCATTTTCAAATATTACTCCTGAAGAATTACTCAAAAAAATTAAATAATTTGTCAAATCCTCTGCCAATGAAGTGCTAGAAGGGAGAGAAGCTGAATTCAGGAAACTTCCTGATATTCATTAAATAAGACTTCACTGAAACATTATTATTCCCTCTACTTACAAAATAATTTCAGGTTCGAATTTCTGAGGATTGCAACATGATAAAAGCTTTCTACTAGTTACTGAGCACTTGCTATGTGCTAGACACTGTGCTAAGCATTTTATAAGCAACTGTCCTAATTTGCATTACATTCTACAAAACTAAGTGTTGTCATCCTAATTGTACAGATAAGGAAAGAGACTCAAAAGAATTGGGTAACATGCCAAAGTCACATAGATATAGTAAATAACAGAGATCTGAGACTGCCTAGTTCCCAAATAATTACCTTAACTACTATGTTATTCAGTATTGTTTCTGTTCTATCCATTGCTTTAAGATTCTGGAAAGGCAGGCAAAATAAATAATATTAATCTTTTTTACAGACAATTTACCAGGAAAATATTACATCTTCTTCTGGTTTTACCATGCTGCTTCTCTCAAGAATTTGTTTTAAATGTAAGTAAAAGGTCAGATGCTCACCAAAGTAAAATTATATGTAATTAATTTATAAGACTGAATGATTGGAAAGTGTTTGAGATTTTTTTCTAAAAGCACTCACATTTGAAATAATTTCTGAAGTCATGTTCAGTTTCCTCTGAGCCACTATTAAATAGCTTTATATCCTTTGTCTTACATCCTCATTTCTTCTCAGCCAACCTTTCCAAAACATTATATGTGACAGGCATTATTAGTAGGCCTGCTTGATTATACAATTATTAGCATTATTAATTTCAACAATATAAAATGTAGCAGAAGAAATGGAGAACTAATCAAGATGGAAAGTTTTAGATCCTAGCATGTTGAAGACCTGGAGTAAATATTCATTTGGATATTAGAGATTTAAACTGTGCAACTTTCATCAGTATTTGATAATATCATTTCTCATTTTCCAGGTGTTAAAACTGGCACTCATAACACAGAGTGATCAAACAGAGCATAAAAAATAGCATCAGCCAATTTAACTTATGCCAAACAGTTTTACTGTGTTCATCAGGTAAGCAGGCAGTTTTGGTATGTGACAAAGACCGGGAAGTCAAAACTTCCTTTGTGCCCTAACATTGCATAAAAAGAATGTGCTGTGTTATCAGAGCTATTCCACAACTTACCAAATATCTTGGATAGCAGACAGAGCACCAGTTTTACCTATTTATATTCAAGGTACCTTGGGTCAGAAACAAACCAGAGGCCAGAGGCATCGTTTTAATGATACGAGACCAATGGCTTGTATTTCAAGAGCACCCTTCTTACAAGAAGCTCAAAGATTCTCTCATCTTCTAAGAATTAAAATAAGTATGGCATGGAGTGGATCAAAAAAGAATCGGTAAGTTTGGAGCTGTAGAAGAGGATTTATTTAAGTTGAATCCCAAGGTATGACTGTTTTTGTCCTTATTGACACACAAGCTCACTCTGAGAAGCAGCACTGATGGGGAGAAAGACTGATGGGGCCTAATAGGTGCCATGGGATTTTTTTTTTAATCTCTAAATGTACACCAGGCGTGGTTGTGCATGCTTATAATCCCAGTACTTGGGAGGCTGAGACAGGAGGATTGCAGATTTGCTGCCAGCTTCAGCTACTTAGTGAGGCTCTCCAGAACTTAGTGAGACCCTGTTTCAAAGTAAAGAATAAAAATGGGGCTAAGGGTGTAGCTCAGAGGTAGAATACCCCTGGATTCCATCCCTAGTACTGCAAAAAAAATTAATAATAATAATAAGAATAATGATGATGATAATAACTAAAATCTCTAAATGTCCATGTGTACTGGATATCTTCCTTTTATCCTTCACACCCACGTTCTACCTACCTTGTGTTCTAGGTACTGACCTGTATATAGATCATACGATAAGGACTCCTTTGTGCTCTGGCTTTGGACTTGATGAATGGGGAATCATGGTAGAAGACCAGAAGAAGTAGAGAGGGGGAGAGTAGAATATTTACTCTCTTGGCTTTCTCCCTGAAAGCTTCAAGGGCTGTGCCCCTTAACTAAAGGTCAATGCTACCATCAGCATGACCTCCCTACCTAGTTCCTGGTCTCTCTAATTTCCATTAACCATTCCTTTCTACTGCGCTTTCAGATCTCCCCTCTCAGCTCCAGCGCCTGTGTAGCTAATATCAGAATCTTATTTCATCACTTATGGTTTGCTATTACATGTTTACTAATATGTAAATACCTCCTTTTAAAAACTCCCCTTGAATTATTTGAGTTTATTAGCTCTTTTCTGACAGTACTCTGATTGATATATTATCCTGTGATAATGTCTGACACTATGTCACTTGAGATTTATTTTTTTGGCCTTCATTGAACCATCAGGTGAACACTGTTAGAAACTTCAGATCCATTATCAACTTATATATTCGCATAAAACATATTTTTCTTATTTAACAACTCGTCATGCATGGTGTCATTCAAGGCTGTAAAATAATTTATCAGTAGACTGTTGGCAGAGAATATATGCTATTCACTTTTATACTCCCTTGTTCGAGGTATAAGAGTTAGTGCCTAGAAGTCAGATAATCTGGATTTTAATTACAGTTCCATCATTTATTAACTGCATAAATGTAGATTTTTTTAAGCCATCCTGAATTTTAGTTTCATCATCAGGGATTAGAATAATAGACAACTATGACAACTAGATACAACAAATCAGTTATTTGATTTAAACAAATATACTATATGACTATTGTGAATCACACATTTGGAGACTGGAGCTGTCACCTTTTGTTACTCTTTTTTTTTTCAGTACTAGGGATTGAACTCAGGGGCATTCTACCTCCAAGCTACAACCCAAACCCTATTTTTTAATTTTTATTTTGAAACAGGGTCTCACTAAGTTGCGGAATGCTTCACTAGGTAGCTGAGGCTGGCCGCAAACCCGGATCCTCCGGTCTCAGCCTCCCAAATGCTGGGATTACAAGCGTGCACCACCATGCCCGGCTACCTTTTGTTACTTCTCTTTAGCAGCAATCATTCAATTCAATTAGCTAATTATTCTGAATGTCCATTTACTTATCTTATTTCAAATACCTTCTCATCAATTTGTGTGTGTGTTGGGGGGGGTACTAGGGATTGAATCCAGGAGAATTCTACCTATGAGCTACACCCCTAGCCCTGTTTCATCATTTTATTTTGAAACAGGGTCTCAGTAAGTTGTGGAGGGCCTCAATAAGTTTCTGAGGCTGGCCTTGAACCTGCAATCCTCCTGTCTCATCCTCCCAAGTACAGGGATTATACACACGAGCCACTACAGCCAGCATCACATTTATTATAATTGTTAATATATGTAAAGTTTTACTATTTTTAAAAATGTCTTGAGCAAACTAATAAGAAAAAGGTATCTTGGTGCAATGTAGTTTTGAAAATTAAAGCAAATACATATAGTTAATATGAAGAAAAGGGTAGCAAAAGTTTCAGCAGTCCCCTAAATTGACATAATAACTATGAGTAAGCACTAAAATTAAGTGAAATTCTTGACAAACAAAAAAATGTCAGAACTGTGTAATGTTTATTTTCCAATGAAAAGAAATACTGTCTGCACTCTAGAAGAAATAATTTCTCTCCTAGATGAAATTCCAAAATGAATTACACAGCTTCTTAGACTGGGGACACTGAAAAACAGCATAGAGCTTTTTCTTTCTTCTTTTTTTTCTAGGAAATAAATGATTCCAAACTCTAGAAAACAGTAAAGACACAGCGTGTGTGTGTGGGGGGGGTAATTAAAAGGAAGAGAATAAAGGCAATTGAACACCCAACAGATACCCTTATTAGGTGTTGTATATTTGTTAATATATTTTATATTTACCAATTTGCTATAAGATAAATATTTCCATTTTTCATGTATCCAGCCCATCTGCATTGTGACTTTCTGAGGGTGTTACCCACGTTTTGTATAGAGGCTCCATGAACACCTACTGAACAATTATGCTGATTCTAGTCTCCAGCCATCTTCCTTCTCCTTCTCTCTTTGAGCTATGAGTCATTTTTTTCTCTTTCATCTTTCAAAGGAGATTACTTCTTTGTTATGTTCAAGATTTTACAAATGACTAAAGCTTTTTCTTTTTCTTCTTTTTTTTAGGGTGAGCATAATGGTTTTTATTGGGTGGGTGCTTCATGTGTTACAAGAGATCTGGCCTCCTGAATGAAATGAGGTGAGGAAAAGCCAAAAAAATATCCCATATCTCAAGAGATAACCTACAACACTAGTAAATTTAAAAGCTGAAAGTAAAACTTAGGTATACCTAAAAAGTAGTGTATAAAATGAAGCACAGACCTTGTCTACATGGACTTAGGAGTTAAAAAATGGCTTTGGATCTCGCTTCTGACACTTAGTAGGTTTATGACCTAAAGTAAGCTACTTATTCTTTTTAGACATCTTTCCTTACTTCCAGAATGGAGATATACAGTGATTACCTAATTATACAATTGCAAAGACTGAATGAGATCACAGACATAAGATTACTGAGCACATGACCCTTTCATTAAAGTACTCAAAGCCGGGCATGGTGGTGCACACCTGTAATCCCAGTACTTATGAGGCTGAGACACGAGGATTGCAGGTTTGAGAACAGCCTCAGCAAATAGTGAGACTCTCATCAACCTAGCAAGATCTTGTTTCAACTAAAAATAAAATGGGACTTGGGGTATACCTTGGAGGTAGAATGCCCCTGGATTCAATCCCCAGTGCCACAAAAATAATATATAAATTAATAACTTAAAAGTCATTTTCTTAACTAGAGAATATGAGAGATAAACCATACACAAAAGTTAACTCAAAATGAATCAAAGACCTAAACATAAGAGCCAAAATTATAAGTGTTAGAATAAAACATAGGGAAAAGGCTTTATAACATTGGATTTGGCAATGATTTCTTGATAATGGTACCAAAAACACAGGCAACAAAAGAAAAATAGATAAAATGGACTTTTGAAAAATTAAATAATAAAACTGTTAGTGCATCAAAGGACATTATCAAAAGAGAGAAAAGGAAACCCAGGCAATGTAAGAAAAAACATTTCAAATTAAATATGTGATAAGGTACTAATATTAAAAAAAATATTCCAATTCAATAAGGTCAACACCTAATATGCTCAATATCACTATTCATTGGGAAAAAAACAAATCTAAACCTCGCAAAGACATATTAGGAAGGTTTCTATCAAAAACCGGACAAAATAAAAAGTTTTGGTGACGTGGGAAAAAATAAAATCAAAAGACAAATCAGAGCTGGGTGTAGTGATGCATGCCTATAATCACAATATTTGGGAGGCTAAGACAGGGGATCAAGAGATCGCAGGCCAGCTTCAGCAACCTAGCAATATCCTCAGCAACTTAGTAAGAACCTGTTTCAATATAAAACATAAAAAGGCTGGGGTGTAACTCAGAGGTAGAGTGTTCTGGTTCAATTCCCAGTAATGCAAAGTGAATGAATGAATGAATGAATGAATGAATGAATGACAAAGCAGATTTTAGGTACCTCCACAATACTGGGTCAAAAGGACACCAGATTCCAGGCTTCAGTCACACTGACCCTGTGCACATGTAAATCCTTTTCCCAGTATACATTGAAAAGTCACCAGGCTGAAATTGACTACATCCTGTACTTTGGGATGAGTGCTATGGTTTTCATTACAGTGGAATATTCTAATCTGATAGCTACCAGAGTCATTTCATCTGTAACTCTCTTTCCCAAGAATTTATTTGTTGTTGTCCATCCCATCCCTTTATGAAAATTGTTTTACATACATTCTTTAAATTACTCAATCTCTTTCTTACAGGACAGCTTGCTGCTCTGCCCATAGCAATCTACATTTTTGACAAACAACTAAGTGAGATTAGTCAGTCAGAAAAAGTAAAAAAAAAAAAATGGATGCTCTCCCTAATATGTGGAAGCTAGGGAGAAAGTGGGTCATAGGAGGGACTCTAGACAAAGAAGGAGAAACCTTAGATGAGCAAAGGAGGCAACCTAGCTGAAGGTGAAGGGAGGAGGGGAGAGGGAAACACCCTAATGCACAAGATGTACTTTCACAAATATATCAAAGTCAATCACTAAACTGAACATGAGAAGGAGGGAGGCGGAGGGAGTGGGGCAGGAATTGGGGAAGGGTTAAATGAGAAATGTGTGCATGTATGCCTTTATCAGCTTGTACCCAACAAAGATGTATGATTACAGTGTACCAATTAAAAAAATGAAACGGTTAAAAAAAACTAATGTAATCTTACTTGTGGTTTTTGCCTTTTAACACTTGTTTGAAATGTGTGAGACCTCAGAATACAAATTCAGGTCTGTTTGAATCTGTATTATCCCCAAGTGCAACTTGGATTGGCCTACATTAAGTATTTAAAATCAATTTTTGCCTTCGTTTCTCTTAAAGGTGTGCAGTGAAGATATAGAGAAATTGAAACCCTTGTGTACTGGTCAAAATGTAAATAGTGCAGCCACGGTGGCAACTATATGGTGGTTCCTCAAAAAATTAAACACAAGCCGGGCGTGGTGGCGCACGCTTGTAATCCCAGCATTCGGGAGGCTGAGACCGGAGGATCTGGGTTTGCAGCCAGCCTCAGCTACCTAGTGAGGCACTCCGCAACTTAGTGAGACCCGGTTTCAAAATAAAGAATAAAAAATAGGACTGGGGGTATAGCTCGGAGGTAGAATGCCCCTGAGTTCAATCCCCAGTACCTCAAAAAAAAATTAAACACAGATTTACTACGTGACCTAGAAAATCCCAGTTTTGGGTCTATACCCACATAACTTGAAATTAGGGACTGAACTAGATATCCATATACCCATGTTAATAGTAGCATTATTCACAATAGCCAAAAGGTAGAGGAAATACAACTGTCCTTCAACAAATAAATGGGAGAACAAATGTGGTATATATGTATGATGGAATATTATTTAGGTTTAAAAAGGAATAAAATTCAAATGCATACCACAACCTGGAAGAACCCTGATAACATAAGCCATTCACAAACTTAAAGTATTTTTTATTCCACTTCTATAAAATATCTCCAAGAGTCAAATCTATAGAAAGTGGAATGGTGGTTTTCTGGGGCTGGAAGGAAGGGGGAATGGAGAATTCTTGTTAAATGTGTTCATGGTTTCAGTTTGGGGAAGGTGAGAATGTTCTAGAAATGGATGGTGGTGATGATTGCACTGTAAAGTGTATTCACTTAAAAATGGTGAAAACGGCAAATTTAATGTGATACATATGTACATAGAACCACAATATAAATAGATTGCTAACTAATTTTCAAGAATAACTGACAGAAACACCTTACCCACTAAGAGAACAGCAAATTCAATCTAAATGTCAATTCAAGACATATTAGGTATAACTGGAAAATGGCCTGAACAAAATAACTCAAATATGTGCCCTAAAATCAAGTATATGTTCATGTGTGTTAAGGTTAGATTTATGATCAGTTTAGAAGAGAAATTTCCATCCCACTTATTGGTATTCTCAGGTCTCAACCTCACCCTTTCTAACAAGGAACATATTCTTCCTTGGGGTATTTTGGCCTATATCTGTTCTGAGTAATGTTACAGATTATCTAGCAAACCTGGGAATTAGTTAATTTTGTACATTATCTTAACACATTTACATTAAAGATTAACCTAGAAGATGACTGTTAAGTAGGAGAGTTTTTCCTCCAGAGTGTGTGCGTGCGTGCACGCATGTGTGTGTATGTACTGGGGACTGAACTACTCAGGCATTTTATCTCTGAGCTACACTCCCATCCCTTTTTTATATTTTGAAACAGAGTCTTGCTAATTTGTTGAGGCTGGCCTCCAAACTGCAATCCTCTTGTCTGGAACCCCCAAATACTAGGATAATAGGCTTGTGCTTCCATACCCAGATTCCTGTAATATATACATATATGTTATACTTGTATGTGGTATTGAATATTTAACCCAGGGGGATTCCACCTCTGAGTTACACACCCAGCCCTATTTTATGGAGGGCCTGGCTAAGTTACTGAGGCTGTCCATGAACTTGTGCTCCTACTGTCTCAGGCTGGGATATTTTTTAACAATTTTTCCCTCTCTTCAGAGACCTAACTTGCAACAACTGGCCCAGGTTATAAGACTTTATTGATTCTCCTTCTCCCATAAATACAGATTTATCTTCTGTCACATTATGGGAAGCCAAACTTATTCAAGGCTTCAAAGTAAATTAATGTTTGGTAATAGCTTTAAATATTTCCCATGTTTTATATGGCTTGCATTTTGACATGAACTTTCAGTGCCTCATCTCAAAGAAGTGATTTGAAGATTTTAAGACATTTCTGTGGCAATGTCTATAAAGAAAATTATGAGAGGCAACGGGAAGATATACCTTTTGTTGTACACCTCAACTGATATGCTCCATCTAGATATGAGTCTCAAGTTATATAAAATACTGTTTGTTTTTCTCATAAACACTATGGAAAGACAGGAATAAAATTCTAACCTGTGTGGGATCTCTTGATGTATCTACTAAACACCTTCTGACATAGTTAATCCTTAAAAATTTTTTAAATCGTTGTTGAAGAGTAATACACACACACACACACACACACACACACACACACACACACACACACACACTTTCCCTTCCACTTTTATCGGGCAAAAATAGAACAGGATGCTGATCAATGGTCCACTGGTAAGAAAAGACAGCAAATATGACATTTCAGGAGGGGAAAGAGGCTTTTCTAAAAGTGATTGAAGGGTAATGGCATTTTAGGTAGCATCATAGAAGATTCATTTCCCTATCTGAACAGGGGCAAGCTACTAAGCTGACAAAGTGATCATCCCTGACCTGCAGGCATGGCACAGAGTACAGAACAGGTACTGGGGCATTAGCATCATGTAGTGCTCATAATTTATTTTTAATTTAATTTCAGCTGTGCAGCTTTCTATAATACTTCTCCTGTGGCCATGCTGTTTTTTAATGTTGGCAGGTTTTATTTAAAAAGAACACAGCAACAACTGAACTCCAGAGAACAGAACACTCCCAATTTAGTTGCCTTTAAAAAAAAAGAGAGAGATTTTGCGTTGCTTTAGGGACAACACAAGTGGAAGCTGCCCTTCTGGAAAAATCTTAAAGGAATAAGAGACAGGAAGGGACAATTGTTTCATAGTGACAGTAACACAATTTACTAAATCAAAACAAGGCAAATTATGTACTTGTGTTATGGCTTGGATATAGAATGTCTCCTGGAAAAGCTCATGTATTGGCAATGTGAAAATGTTCAGAGATGAAATAATTGAATCATGAGATTTCTAATCTCATAAATGGATAAATCCACTGATGGATTAATAATTTGAATGGATTTAATGCGCTATAACGTAGGCAGGTTGTGTATAGCTGTAGGAGGTAGGCCACCGAGGGTGTGGCTTGGGGACTATACATATTTATCCCTCTTCCCCTCCCCTTGCTGTCTATGCTTCAAGTCTCCTTGATGTAAGAACAGTGTCCTTCCTCCTACCCATCTGCCCCCACGGCCACCATTTATGCTTTTGAGCTAACCCTATGGACAGAAACTGTGTGTCTCAATAAATCTTTCCTCCTCTAAGTTGTTCTTGTTGCTCACAGAGATGGGAATGCTAATAATGCATGAAATATTAGTAAATGAACAGGAGAGCATCATTCCTATATTGCTGCAAAGAGACACTTTTGTAAATTTCTTCCTTTTCATATTTTTTCTTCTTAGTTATCTCTCAATATCTGCTAGCCCCTGTTGGTTTTTGTTTCAAGTTACATTCTAATTCTTTCAAGGTTTGTTTTGCTTAACATCATTTCAATAAGTAGATTCAGGGAAAAGTAAGATACAAAAATGGTATTGATATTATACGCTATAGATATCCATGACAATGAGAAAATTTGTTTTGTAGCCTAGGTAATGGGCAACAGATGAAAAATTTTATGTATTCTGCACTATACAAATGAAATGGGCACTGCCATATTTTCCTCCTAAATATAATTTTGAAATAGTTATATGCTAAAAGTTGTCCTTCTGGGTTAGGGTTTCTGTAGGGCAAAGGGGATTCAGTATTTACCTCTAGAAAACCTACGTGTTACATTCTGCATTTTAATACACAAATCCAAGTCGTTCTCGAATTAAGTTTCCAAAACCTGGGCATTTACTTAAAGGTTGGGGCCCTGTAGCCCTGAGCCAGAGAAGAGTCATTTCTACTGTATTATTTTGTGGAGAACATATGTTACTTTGGGAGTCATAGTCACCAGTGATCATTTCAGGTTATATCAATGATTTTATAGCTTTGGAATTCACTCTGAAGATGCTAGAGAAGAAAGAGGACTTAGCTGTTCCCATTATTTTCTGTCATGTTTTCTTCCCTTAAGATCCTCATTTTATCCTATATAATGGTTGTTTTATTATGAGTACGTTTTTGCCATAAATGCATACCTCGTGTTCCTCCCTATACTTATAAGGCAAGGGAAGGGCATAATAAGCATGTGCTATAATTTCATACAGAAAATGCCGAATAGATAATTACCAAGTCAAGGAGCTAAAGCAAATTCAACAATCCATGCGGAAGTCACTGTATGAAAAATAAACACTAGATAATGGAGGGAAAAAAACCCAAGGGTTTCAATACACAAAATGAAGTCATACTACGAATTTTTCTTTGTTGTTTATGCTAAAAAGTTCATTTGAAATATTTCTGCAAATGTCACAAACACACAGGAGATACTGATTTTAATAAGATACATTTGATGCTTTAATCATCAACTCTTGGATAAGATTAAGTACAAAGCTCTTTTACATGAATGCTGCCAAATAAGAAAATGTTCAAATATTTTAGAATATACCATATTCCATTTATTTTTTTCATATTTCTTATCTTCATAATCAGGGTGCCAGTTAAAATTTATGGCATGTCAGAGTTTGATAAAACTCTTTTTCTTTCTTGGTGCAAAAATACAGTGCACTTTATAATTGATGGCATTCTAGATTTGATAAAATATGTCATTACCCTGCTATTGTTACTGAAACAATTTATATACACTTTATTTTATACATTTGATTACTTAAGCCTTTAAGAATGAGAAGTTTCTGTTCAAATAACATCTTGAAATTTGAATTCATAATTTTATTTTAATTCCTTTTCTTGTGAATAGTCAGAATTTAATCTCATAATTACTTTATAATCTCTTAACTTTCACTTACACCAAAATTCTGTAAGGACTGGTATACCACATCCATACTCTAATATATATTTATTGACTAGACAGAAGCATCAAAGATGATTATTTCCCTGAAATTTTATAATCAAACAAGTAATCCCTCTATTAAATATTACTGCAAAATTCTGTAGCAGTTTAGCAATATTGGTATATTAATTATCATTGCCAAGCAAATGCCAATTAAGTTACTAAAAGCATTTTACTTTGGCCCTGATTTTTATCTTGGTGGAGATAAGAAAAATATTTAAGTGCAATAAACTGACTGGTAAAAATACAGTTGTAGTGTACTTCATTTGTCATCAAAGAGTCATTTCAAAATATGATGTTGTAGCTTGGATCTCAAAGGCCTACGTGTTAAACATTCATCCCCAGGAG
Source organism: Graphiurus murinus (assembly GCA_004027655.1). Lineage (NCBI taxonomy): Eukaryota > Metazoa > Chordata > Mammalia > Rodentia > Gliridae > Graphiurus > Graphiurus murinus. The sequence goes on from PVLC010000154.1 coordinate 238,632, forward strand.
GCACTATTGCGAGGTGGTAGAACCTTTAAGATGTGGGGCTTAATGAAAGGTCTTGAAGTGATTGAGGGCATATCCTTGAATGAGATTGTGGAGCCCCTGTCTTTTTCTCTATTTCACTTCATGACCACTTGGTGAATCATTTTGCTCTACCATATGCTCCTGTGATGACATGCTGCCACAGACCAATCTTGGATTGAAATCTCTAAAATTATGAGCTAAAATGAACCTTCTCTCTATACCTTGTTATAGTGACAGAAAGCTAACATATATAGATTAACGTTTACAATAAAAATACAGGCAATCGTTCGAGTGATTTATCAGTTAATGTTTTTTTCTTAAACCATATGCGAGTTTAGAATACACTATATCTAACACCACATTATAATTTGTATTATGAAACATAATTTCTAATCATTGACTGTGTGGCTTTACTCAAACATCACAAGATTTAAGTTGTTGATATTTGTGGGCACAGCTATGTAATCAATACAGTTCAAGTAACTGAAGTAGAATTTATGACAGCTAAATTAACAAAGATTTTAACTAAGCTCATGGTAAATTAACATAATAAAGTGTTTTCTGTGGGCTTGGATTCTCTATATATGCATCCTACGCTAAGTGAATTAATCATTAAATGATTATTAAGCAATGTGTTGTAAACTCCTAAAGTCTCGTATCAGGTGTTTCTTTTTTTCTTTTTCTGACACTGGGGATTGAATACAGGGGCATTCTACCACTGAACTACATCCCCAGGCTTTTTAATTTTTTATTTCTTGCGGTACTGGGGATTGAACCCAGGGGTGTTCTACCTCTGAGCTACACCCCCAGCCCTATTTTTTATTCTTTATTTTGAAACACGGTCTCACTAAGTAGCTGAGGCTGGCAGCAAACCTGCAATCCTCCTGTCTCAACCTCCCAAATTCTGGGATTACAACCACCATGCCTGGCTATTTTTTTTCTGATACTGAGGTTTGAACCCAGGGGCATTCTACCTCTGAGCTACACTCTCTAGCCCTAATTTCAATTTTATTTGGAAACTGGGTCTCAATAGGTTGCTGAGGCTTGCTTCGAACCTGCAATCTTCCTGTTTTAGCCTCCTGAGTACTTGAGATTACAGGCGTGCACTACCATGCCCAGTTATTTTGCATTTTGAAACAAGGTCTTGCTAAGTTGCCAGGGCTGGCCTTGAATTTGTGATCTTCCTGCCTCAACCTCCTGAGTATATGGAATTACATATGTGTGCTGCCACATCCAGCCTTTTACCAGTTTTTAATACTCTCTTCAGCACTTAGAAAAATGCGTTGAATGCAGTAAAGTCCCACTAATATAATGATTTGGAAAGTAAAAAAACATACTGCCTAGCTCCATAGTATGAACATTTGAGTGAGGAGTTATATGTTTTTTCCCTAGTGTACAATAGGTGCAGATTGAAACATAATAATTTCTCAACTAAGAAGCATTTTAAGAAATATGCTAGCACATGCATTACTAGCCATGATTATAGACAAGGGACTTACCTCTCAAGCCTCAGTAACCTAACTATGAAATCAGGAGGTAAGACAATGGAGTCCATGTGTAGGCAGAAATGTTTTATAAACAACAATGTACTATATAAATTTAAGCGTACATTTTTGGGAGGTAAGTTTAGGACTACCACATTTTATGGGATGGGGAAACACCATCCATGTCTGCAATACAGAAGTTGCTCTAATTTTTTTTTTTACATTTTGTTGCTCACTAATTTCAAGTCCCTTTACTCTTCCTTCCAACTCCTCTTTCATATATGTGTATATAAATATATACATATATGAATATTAGTATGTTAATATATTCTTACTCATATATAAGAATATATATATATATATATATATATATATATATGCGTATATTGGTCCATTTAGTCTCACACTGATAGGAAAACTTGGGTGCTTCCTCCTTTTTGGTGCTACTGGGAAGTTTAAACTGCACAAACTTCAGCCTGTGTACAAGAGCCCTGGTCTCAAGCCCTAATCAGTTAAAAACCACAAGCCAGTCTCCTTTCTCTGATACCTTAAGCTATTTAAGACCAACTTGGAAGCCATCCAGCTCTTCCTAGAAAGTTTCACTATCTAATGATATACCTGTCCCTATCTTGGTGTGTGGGGTGTAAGTATGTAGTGTCACCGGTCTTGTCATTGGAACCATGTTTTGGGTGTGGAGAAATCCACCCCACTTCTGCAGAGTGACTACAATAGTGTGTATCAATCACTGTAGACAGATTTCCTTTTAATTGTACAGTATGTGTTAGTACTTGAGGACACAGTAGCTCTGGGTATATCTAAGGAATATCAGTAACAGAAATACAACCATGTGTATGTTTTTATTTTTATTTTTAATATTTGGTGGTGCTGGGGATTGAACCCAGGGGCATTCTACCTCTGAGCTATAACCATAGCCCCATTTAGCTCTTCTTTGGAAACAGGGCCTTGCTAAGTTGCTGGGGCTGCCCTCATACCTGCAATCCTCTTGTCTCAGCCTCCCAAGTACTGGGATTACAAGGATGTGCCACCACACTCCTTAGTGTATTTTTAAATAATGCAAATTTATTTCCAAAAAGAGGTTATCTATTTTCAACTTACTTTTCCCCTTATCACAATTTTTTACAAGAAAGAAAAATTCAGTAATTTTTGCAGGGTTCCACACTGGCAGAAAAGCAAGACACAGAAGCTAAGTCTTCTAGTTCCAAGTCTGGTGTTATTTGCATTACATTACTGCGCTTTTATGATCTGTCTACCAACTACAGAAAAATCTGGTCTTGAGATTGTCTGAGACGTGGCTCTCTCTTCACACATAAACAATTGTTCTAGACACTGTAAATTTCATAGCCTCCCAAAGAGCCATGTTCAATGACTCAACTCAGTCCTGGCAGTACATTTGCTCTCCTGCACACTTCCTGAAAGTATCAGTCGGTAGTTATGAATTCCTGAGCATAATGTCTCAAGTCAATCATCAATCATTGTATATTTGTATATTTTACCTATTCACGCAAAACGTAAGTTTCATAAAGACACCAACAGTTCTGAGTACATAGTAGTTAATACATTAATATTTACTTGTTCATTAAAGTATCTGTACTGTGGAGTAATCACCACACCTTATCATTATAGAAGAGAATACTAATAATTTGTCATTGGTCAATGTGCTCTGAATTTTTCTACAATTACAGTTTGATGTAAAAACAAATAAGCAAAATACAATGGAGAAGCTGGTGCTAAGAGGAGTGCTCTAGGCCCCTTAACCAATTCTATTCCATGTGATATTCCAAACTGTTTTTCTTAAATCAAAGTAAATGGCCTAGATTTTATTCTCATAGATGTTTTCCTGATTGGTTATTGGTCAGTCAACAGTTTATTGTGCTTAAACAATGAGTAGAGTTTTATAAGAGATAAAACAGAGGTGTCAACAGAATGAAATAAAGAGTGCCCATATCCCCTAAACAATTGGCTAAAATGTCCCTTCGGAGAAAATTTGGTAATTGACATATTTCAAAATTTTATCAGGTTCATACGGCTTAATGCCATTTTCCCTTATTATATTATGTTTGTGAAAAATTCTAGTTGAATATTTTTTCAATTTGCATTGATTTAAAGAAATGAGATTTTAGCATTCTTGAATATAGGAAAAACTGGAAGAAGATAATAAAAAGGGAGGGGCCAACCGCTGTTACTGGGCAATGAGCAGGGTCACCATCATCATGTAGCAGAGGAAGCAGGGCAGAGCTGCCATTTTGCATCTTACTAGATGAACACTATCCTCATTGTCCTACTCCATTCTTGCTGCTATAACAAAAATACCATAGACTGGGCAGCCTTTAAACAACAGAAAGTTGTTCTCACAGTTCTGGAAGCTGGGAAGTCCAAGATCAAGGCTTCAGCAAATGTGGTGACTGATGAGTACCCTTTCCTCACAGATGGCACCTTCTATGTGACCCCATTCATGAGGGTAGTGTCCTTATGACCTAAAAAGCTCCTAAACACCTCTGAATCCTGTTACATGGCTATTAGGCTGGAAAATATAGATTTAACCTACATGTTAGTAAAATAACTTCTATGTTTTACAGTGAGAAAATTTTCATGAATACTCACTATAAGTTACCCAAACAGATTTTGCAGCAATTATACTGCAGACTTCTAGGGATCAATAGATTTAAATATAACATACCAGGCATCAGTTCAAAAGGTCTACTCAGTAAATGATCCAATGTATGTATTTCAGCATTAAAATACATAATTATACATAATTTACAACTGCTTAGTATAGCAATAACTGCAGAAATAAGTAGACAGAGGAAGAGATAGAATAAACCAATAGAAAAATAAAAATAAATTACATGCACATACATACTACTCTCCCTGAAAAATGTCAGTGTAGCAATGAAAAGCTTACCAGATGAAAGTAGTCCCTCTCTCTTTTCATTTTCAGTAAGGTAATTGATTATCAGTAATTGGCATCAATTTTTTTCCCAAATGAGACCTTTTGTTGGTAAAAGAAAGAATGATAGCATACACACAGCAAATCTTTCTCTGTGTGGTCCCAAATAATTGACTGTCAGTGTTTATTTTTGTTCATATATGTCAGTTTCATAAAACTAATCAACCTATTATCTAGATCTGTTTGGTATGCCAGTAAAATGTTATCTAAAATAGCATCATTTACAGGTTTAAATGTCTAAGATTTTTTTTTTTTACAAAATAACTTCTAAGACTGTAACCTGTAACCTTACAGGTAAAAGATGAACTGCAATTATGTTTATCAGAATTATGGCAAGTAGATCTCTAAGTTCCACTTCCCTATCATTTTTTCTTCTAAAAATATAAATTCATTTAATTACAATATACAGATAACTTGAGAATGGAGAGACAGTTACAATAACCTACATAATTTTTTTAGAATACCAGCACAAAATGGAAACTGTACTTAATCTAGCAATGCACTATCTAAGTTCTCCACACATTTGCTGCTGATTTGATGATAGCATTACCTACTAATACATGTTCATAACTTATAATTAAATTCAAAGTACAGCATATTTTTATTCCATGCTATTAATTTTCTAAAGGTTGAAATGTTCTTGTTTCATTTATTTGTTAACTCTGATTTTTTTTTATTTTAGTGTGCCTGTGAAGCATAATTTTTCATAGTTTCTGTTTTATCTAATCATAGGCATTTCTCAAAATGCCTAATATTTTCCACTTAAAATTCTGGAAACTAAGCAGCTGACCACAATCATTTCAGGTCCCAAATAATCCCGTGTCAGTTCACTGACAGCTCAGACTGCATAAGCATCCACCGACAGTCCCTTCTCAAACTAACAACAAAATAAATCTATTAGTATAGAGGGTTCAAATCTGTTAGGCCATTTAATAACTGAAGTTGGACACATTACTGAAGGTCTCTGTGTTTGCTGTCTCCTCTGTAAATAGAGAGTTATTACTGGACCTGCCTCAAGGCATTCTTGAGAACATTAAACACATTAGTCTATGTGAATCTCTTAAAACACTACCTTAATAGTAGGTGTTGTATAATCAGTTGCTATTCTTGTTTTTCAAAGTGATAAACTTAGTCAATTCCCAAAAGGGTTTCCGGACAGGATTCAAAAGTGCATTACCATTTTAATGTGAAATTATGTCAGCCATGAAACTGAGAAGAATGATCTCCAAATGATTTTTAGCTTCCCTTTGCTCTTAGGATCAAGACAGAACTGCTGCATGAGATCCCAAATCCCCAAATGCTCGGCTCCTGCCTTCTTGTGCAGCCCCATGATACCAAGTTCAAGCCACAATGACTCTCTCACCCCTATATAATCTTTTATCCCTTCTATTCTGTGTCGCAGTGCTATGCACATGACCTCTGCCTATAATGTTCTTCCCTCACTTGTTAACCTATTCAACTCCTATGTGTCCTTCAGATGTCATTTCAGCATCATTGCTTAGGCCAAATCCACCATTACGTACTCTCATAGCTCAGTGACCATCTCCATGTAGACTTTACCCGAGTTGTAATTTCACGTTGATTCATGTCATGATTTGAATGTGACTTGTTTCTGTCACTTCATTTTTAAATGCCATGAGGGCAGAGATTGAGCATACTTATGCAGAGCATGATAGTGTTCATAATCATGGTAAGAAGTAGGAACACAAATATTTATTAAATGAATCAGTAAATGAAAGAATAAAGCTCAGGGTAGTGGTGTATGCCTGTAATCCCAGTACTTGGGAGGCTGAGACAGGAAGATCACAAGTTTGAGATTCATCTCAGCAAACTAGCAAGAGCCTTGGCAAGTTACTATCAATATTTTCTGTAGGAGCTCAATGACATGTAATACCTAAAGTGGCTTGTCTTAAAGATTTTATCTGATTATGTTGTTTCAAAGCTTTCTTTTTTTATCAAAGTTATTACTGGCTATAAATTTAAAATTTGCTTAGAGATAAACTATCGGTAGAGAATAACTAATAATTTTTTGGTGGTGGGGATTAAAACCAGAAGAATTCTACTTATGAGATTACCCCCAGCCCTTTTTATTTTTTTATTTTGGAACAGTCTAAGTTGTGGAGGACCTCACTAAATTATTTAGGCTGACCCTGAACCCATGATTCTCCTGTCTCACTCTCCCAAGCACTGGGATTAGAGACATGTGCCATCACACCCAACTTAATTTCTTATACAACTATGCAACTATACAATGTATTCATTTTAAGGCATTTAATTATACAAAGCTTTTAGTAGATGTGAATTACCCAGTCCTACAAAGTTACACTTACCATTAAAGGAATGATCATCAGAAATATGAGTAGGAATTATGTTAAATTATGTACAAGTTAGATGAGTTTTATATAAATTTATGGACAATTTTGTTCAGGCCTGAAATAACTCACAGAAAACTCTACTTATTGAAAACATTTTGGAAAGATCTAAGAACAAGTTTAGTGACTGACAAACATATATTGGTTCCTGTACTTCATATCAAGTTATGATTATTTAACACAGCACTGATGGTATGTTCTAAACACAGGTTTGGAGATTACATTTTTAATCTCAGAAATTACAAATATAACATTAGAGTTATGAATATAGAAAGTGCCAATGATCTTAGTTGGAATAACTGGATAGAAAGATAAGAGCTAGTTAAAAGTAGCATGAAAAGCTCCACAGGAATAAAACCATCATTCAACATTAAGTCTGTGTCCTCTATAGGGGAACCCTGGGAAATACAATCATCCAGTCAAGGACCTGAAGAAGTAGTTAAAAGTTATTTGTCTTCCAGATGCCATTTCAGTGTAATCACCAAGCCTCTGGTCTAGGATTTTACTGGTCCTGGACAAAATAAAATATAATGGAGCATTAAATGCAACCAGTTTAGACTGATGCGTACCTAGTTTTTCTGACTAGAGGAGGGCCTTGGTGAATGGGATGGAAGGCTTTCTCCTGTGTCCATCTGGTAAAATTTGAGGGAGCCCACTCTATCAGGAATGTAGACTGGGTAAGGTCTTTGTGTGGTGACATTGAGGGCAACGACTGGCTCTAAACATTCGATCTTGGTTAGCTTCAGAATAATCATTTTGAACAAGTGTCATCTGTTGTGACCAATGTCCTAGAGCCAGAGTGGGAGAAACATGGCTGTTTACAATTGGGGCAATGTCACTTATCTAAGGACATCTTTGTATTAGGATAGTAGAATTAGTTAAACCTGGCAGCATAAAATCATTATAGGGATAGTAAATCTGAGAAGATAAATTTGACACTTATTTCCCCCCCAATTGAAGCCTCAGTATCCAGAAAAATGTAGTAGCAGCAATGGAAGAATACCTCATCAACACAGTAATAATGGATGAATTAACAAATTTAACTTTGTAAATTCTCAGTGTATTAAACAGTAAATAAGCCTAATAGCCTTAAATAGAAAAGAGAAGCAATTAAATAGAAAGTTATTAATATTAACAAGAGGTAGTTTAGCAGGATGTTGGAAGTCTATCCCATGGTATGGAGTTGAATTTCATATGTCAACATGCAGGATTTGTTGAGGGCCACTTATCTCTTTTTTCTTTCAATTCTAAGTCTACTCTCTGTTCTCAAGAACCAGTTCAGGACAGAAGGGGATTGGTCACTTCCCCTGACACAGTTCACAGGCTTTGAATATTCTCTGAGATGGGTCCTGGTTGAATAGGAGAGTAAAGTTAGACATGATATTTTGCAGAGGGATCCACATAATTATCTCTATTATTGACATTATGATGTCCACTTGATTTTTAGAAGGAGTTGACCAATCTGTTGGGTTATGGCTGATGGATCTAATTTTCATCAGTATGGTGTATAAATCCGTACTGCAACGTCTGAGTTGTGTAAGGAGGAATATCTGAATAGGCTTCTTCTTAGGGTATCTCTGGTGAAGTTCTTCCTGGTGATCCCAGATCTTGACCCAATCTCTTCGAAGTAGTTGATGTAAAGAATATGCTTACACTTGGGGGGTGTCTGTTATCAAATTATTACCAAAATGTTACAAACCTGTACAAATTTGATAATTTATATAAATGGTACTGAACATTGTATTAATATTATTATGGGTTAATGACCATTGTAAGTGTGATTTATTTCTCCTACTTGTATTTATTTCTCCTACTGATATTTAAATTGACACAGTTTAATTAATGTGAATGTTAATAAGCCTGTGTAAATATATGTCACATGATTATATCTTTTGAAACGTTAAATGTATTGCTTAATTTTATTTAATATTTTCTAATATGTGCTATTTAAATAATATCTAATAATAAAGTCACAAAATAAAATACATAATTTGATATTTTGACCATCATAGGAGACTTATCTCTGAATACTAATTCCTTCATATTAGTAGCACAAAAATAAAATGTCTGACATTTATATTTTATTTTTATTGTATCTTTTTTGATACAGAGTACATTTAAATTACAGCTTTAATATTCACATTAAAATAGAATTTTAACTTTGCAAAAACTATGTTCAAAAAATGTTGGATCCAAAAGAATGAGGAACAGTTGTAGCCAAGGCAGTTTCAGACAACAAAGGAAATTCCCTGATCACACTGAGCCTTTCACATATGTTGACAGATTTTCAGTTCTGTGTGAGATATTGACTTTAAGTGATAGACCTATCTTAATGTGAAAGCAAAAATCACTCTGATCTAGGTATGACTTTTCATTATTAATTTACCTTTAAGTTAGTGAGAAATCTGTGTGTTTTAAGCTGCTGCTTTACAAACAAGAGTGATGAGGATTTGAAAAACTTATAAAGCCAGGGTTTTAGAACTTATACTTTGAACTCTGTACCATTTGAGGATTTTTTAAAAGGTGATTTTAATTTTAATATAATTACATAGACAATGCACATCTGTTGGTATGTTTTCTATGGCCATATTTCATAGGGAAAGAACCAGAAAATGTTTTTGTCGCTAAAAGACACTTGAACATTGCTATCAAAGATGTAAGATTGCTAGTTAGTAAACAAGATAGATAGAATATAATTTTGATTTTTATAGTTGAGGTTTGACATGTTATAGGGATACTTGTTTAATACAAATCATAGATTTTGTAAATTTTTCCAGTAAAAAACACATTCCAGTGTTGGGAACTATTTTTTTTTTTTTTGCAGTACTAGGGATTGAACTCAGGGGCACTCTACCTCCGAGCTATACCCCCAGCCCTATTTTTTATTCTTTATTTGGAACAGGGTCTCCCTAAGTTGCGGGGGGGCCTCACTAGGTAACTGAGGCTGGCTGCGAACCCAAATCCTCTGGTCTCAGCCTCCCAAATGCTGGGATTACAAGTGTGAGCATTTTGAAGAGAGATTACAAACACTATTTTGGAATTAGTCTCTTTCATATAGATATGTATTTATTTATAAATTACACGATTATTAGACACTTTCCCTAAATTAACCCTTAGGGAATTAATGCAAGTAAAATAGATGACTCAGGGTGCCAAAACGAGGCTTGGGTTTGGCAGATGGCATACAAGAGGCAATAACCTTCAGCTACATTGGAATTATTTTTCTTTAAGGATGTATATCCAAGAACTTGATATTTTTAGAAATTAGACCCTTTAAGATAATCACTTCAGTGGTTTGTGATCTATTAGTAGCCTTCAACAGGAACTTATCCTAATGATTATTTTCATTGTAGCTTTTACAAATTATCTGGTAGCTTTGATACTTTACTGGCTGACAACATCTGTCATCCTGACTCTTGTGGTCTATCTATTGTCACCTATACCAGCTTCAGTTGTTTCCTGGAGCCAGTGATTAAGGATCTAGCCTTCACCATTCTCTGAGAACCTTACAACCTAGATGCTACTCAGGATCTGACACATGGTTACCCGTGGTACCCTGACAACCCTTCAGTGCTGTTTAATCCAGATCACATAAAATAGAGAAAGCCCAAACTTCAGACAATGGTTATTTTAAAGCAATCTTTGTCTGAATGGTGGTGCACAGGAGTGGGTAAGGAAGAGGTAGTGACTTGTCATTTTTAGGTTGGACTACTTATCATTTAATTGTTAGAGGGTATCTGGATGCATCAGATGATTCACATGGGTAACATCTCTAAACCTCAAACAAGCAACTTCTTCTAGGGTTAAAACATTATACTTTTTTTCCTTTGAAAAAATTACACCATAGAACACTGAGCTCTGGGAGAAGAGAGAGGGAGAAAGGACTTGGGGATATTGGCCCTACTTCTAAATCTTTTCCTTTCATTTCACAAGACTGTCTTTTTAATTTGTATCAAATCTTGGAAAGGTTTAGAGCATAGTTCATCAAGCAAAGGTCAGTACCAGCTTTATTAGAACCACCTGAGGATGTTTAAACACTCAGATTCCTGGGCTCCACCGCAGATTTACTGAACATTCACTGAACACTCGTGGGGAGACCAGGCATTTGTCATGTTTACCCTCTTTCACAGGCTCCCTCCTCCTTCCCCACTATTGCAAATAACTCCTAGGTACAGTGAAGTTTATGGATCATTGGGTTGGTAACATGCTCCAGAAAAGAGATGAGATTAAAACTCTCCATGACTATCCTGCCACAGTTACATCTGAACAGCATACAGTGCTTGTGGTCCATCTAGCCAAGCTCTGCATGCTTAGCACTCAAGTAAATTATAAACAAACTAATAACTCTCTTACTGTAACAAAGCTCAGCCAGCTTCCATTCTACTTAGAGCCTAGAAAGTACTTTGAAACTAAAGATGTTTTCCATAAAGTGACTGGAAATTTTTCAACAGAGAATTTTATTTGATAATCATAATGCATTGGCACTGAACAAAAACAAAACATAAAAACTAAGTATTATAAAGGTTGTAAAATGTGATACATGCTACATATAGTCATGTCTATATATATTCTATATAAATACTATGTAAGTGCCAATTTAAGAAAATATACAACATATATACATATGTATATATATGTATATGTAAAATATACATACATACATATGTGTAATGAATGTATATATACACATACAAGCATGTGTGTATGTGTATATACACATATATATGTAGGTATATATACGTATGGTTTTTGTTTCCTAATCTTCATAAAATAACCAAATTAAATTTCCACTTCTATTCATTAGGAATCTACTATTATTCAGCCCTAAAACCAGAACCAGCTTGATGAATTTCCTGGGATAATATTTTTATATTCCTTAGATTGTTTCTATCTCTGGACTATGATAATACTGCTAAAAACATTCACGTACAAGTTTCTGTGAGCATGTGTGTTTTTTGGGGGGTGGGTACAGGCACTGGTACTGAACCCAGGTCCTCACATATGCTAGTCAAGTGCTCTGCCACTGAGCTGCATCCTCAGCCCTTTGTAAAATTTTATTTTCAGACAAGGTCTTGCCAGGTTGCCTAGACTAGCTTTGAATTTGCAATTCTCCTGCCTCAGCCCCTGAGGAGATGGAATTATTAGCATGTGGCACTATACTTGACTGGACATGCATTTTTATTTCTCTTGGATATACCTAGGAATAGAATTGTTATATGGTGACTCAATGTTTATTCACTTGAGGAACCAGCAGACTATATACTGTACCAAGGTGACTGACCATTTTACATTTCCATCATCAGTCTATGGGGCGGGGTTCTACTTTCTCCACACTTTTATCAGCATTTGTTATTATCTATCTTATTCTAATCATCCTAGTCAGAGTGCAATGGCATGTCACTTTGATTTCCCTGATAACTACAAATGTAACTACAATATAATCTCAATTATATTAAAATATAAATATAGCAGGTACAGTGGTGGCACATGACTATAATCCCAGTACTTGGAACACTGAAGCAGGACAATTGCAAGTTTGAGGCCAACCCCAGCAACTAAGTAAGACCGTCAGCAACTTAGTGAGGCCCTATTTCAAAATAAATAAAATAAAAAATTTGGGGGTATACCTCAGAACTAGAATGCTCCTGGATTCAATCCCTAGTAGCAAAAATATACATACATATATGAAATATGCATATGTACATATACATAATACACATACACACATACATAATGGACAAAAAAAAAGCAGATCTGTTGCCAGCAATTTAAAAACTCTCTAGCTATCTTCAGGTCATTTTAATATTTTCTTAAATATTTACTTTTCTATAGTTAATATGCAATAAGCTAAAAGTTAAATTTTTATTTTTTATTTTATTTATTTATTTGTGTGTGTGTGTGTGTGTGTGTGTGCGTGTGTGTGTGTGTGTGTGTGTGGTACTGGAGATGGAACCTAGGGGCATTCTACCTCTGAGCTACACCCCAATCCTATTTTTATTCTTTATTTTGAAACAGGATCTCACTAAATTAAGGAGAACCTCACTAAATAGCTGAGGCTGGCCGGTCTCAGCCTCCCAAGTACTGGGATTACAAGCATGCGCCACCACGCCTGGCTAAAGTTAAATTTTTAAATGATTGAAAATTTTATGATTATAAATTGAAAATAGAATTTTAGAAAAACCAGCAATTTATCATAAAATTTTCAGTCATTATTCTTTCAATTCATAAACATCAAGCTAACTAGTATAAACAAGGCATTACTATACGAACAGAAGAAATAGAAGACAACTAAGACACACACTTTTAAGGGATTAAAATATATTAGAGAGTATAAGTTCCTTAAACTAACTTCAATGCAAGGTAGGTATATTTCTATCAGTGTGTAGAAACTGGCGATAGGGATCACATCTAGGACCCCCAATTTTAAGCTCACCCTACTACTAGTCTGTACAAAGTGATTTTAGCCCCATCACTTTTAAACAATTGGCTGACTATCCTCCTCACACTACCATTGAGCCTTGGGCTATGGCAGGACATGCTGTGAAGCATAGAAAATCTAGGTACTAGTCTTAGTCCTGTTAAGTGCTCTGCCCTTACATAAGCAACTGAAGCTATAAATATGTCACAATCTAAAAATATAATACAATATAAATGAAAGTTATCATTTATAAAATACGCCTAGATAGTGGTACAGATGGTGTGGGATAATATAAAAATCAACCCTATAAATCATTACCATATTTAAAAAGTATTGCTTACAAAGCAACAATATCACAGGAAGTAGTTCCTAAGAAAAAGGTGAGTGAATTACTCTGTAGGTATATAAGACGTATGGTTGTATAATACTTGTTGAAGAAGAACCAATGACATTTTTGCAGCAGGATAGTGATGCAAAGGTTGTCATGCCATTGTTTTGCTGAGAAGAAACAAACACAAAATAGAATTGATGGTTCCTTGATAAAAGATTCCTTAGATTCTGTACTACAGAAGGCAGCAAAAGGAACTGAGTATTTTTCCTTCCCTAATTTCACACAATTATACGCAATATAAAACAAGTTAAATGGCCGTGTGGCTGCATTTATTTCTAATCTTCAAAAGAAAATTGTCTATACTTTGACTGCTTTTGGTTCCTCTTCAAGTTCACCATAGTCTCTGATGAAATATAAGTAAAAGGAGGCCTACTTAAGCCACATGACTTTAATTTATTTTGCTTTTGAAAAGCAAATATTTTCTTTAGAATTTTCCTTACTTCTCTCTTAATTTCATTTTAACTTTCAATTACAAAACTGCCAATTAACATTTGAAGAAAAACCCAGAATAAATGCCAGGTAAAATTTGAAAAAAATGAGAATAGGATGATCCTTCTGCCCCTCATACTTCTGTATGCACAATTCTTCTCCATTTAATGATTGTCACTGCCGAGACACAGGAACATTGCCTCATGCGAGCTCTTGACTTTGCGGTACCTTTCTAGAAGCATTTTTTCCTTTGAAATATTTACCAACTCTTTATCAAAACTTCCCTGACCTGTCTCACTTGCTTAAGGCTGACATCTAGGAGGATGTGTCTGACAACTTTACAAGTTAAAACCTTGAAGGATGAGAGCTTAATGTGCCTCACTTCTCTGAGTGCACTCTTATTTTAAACTGGAGCTATCTTGAGGCCCAATATAGAATATAAGATGTGCAGCTGGCTTGAAGAACAGGAAATCTTATCCCAATCCTAAAAAAAAATACAATAAAAACCTTTACATGATTCTTTGCCCCATGTTCAGACGTGGTTCTTTGGAATAAAAGCATAACTAGAATTCTCTTTCTTACTATTTTTCCCAGAGGTTTATCTTGAGGAATCATACAGAGAAATAGGGCCATTACTTAACCAAATGGCCCAAAACAAAATAGATGTTTTATTCATATTTTACAGAGACTATATCTTACTTATCCACAACCATAAAGTAATGTTATAAAGGGTCTTTCTTTCTGCAGTGCCAATCCTTCTGGTAACATAAGAGAAAATAAGATAATGGTAATTTTGAGATGAAATTGGGAAGTAGAATGTGTTCATAATTACTTTCAACTATCATAATTTAGATGTTAAAGCAATTGTGATAAGAGTATTTATCTTTTTGAAAACAAGGTTTGAAATGAAACATCTTAAGTTCTTAGATGGTAAACTGGCTCTTTTCAACAAATGGATGCCAAAACAACTCACTTATGCCAGTCTTATCTATCTTTTACCTAAGTTCAGTATTCATTTAATAAATAATTATTTACTGACTGCTTCCTCCATTCCAGGTACTGTTCTAGACACCAAGAGACATATCAGTGAAGAGGAAAGACCACAAACTCATCTAACAATACAGGAAGACAGGTCACTAAGTTTTCTTCACTTAAAAAAGTAAGATCGTCAACTGGGCACAATGGCACATGCCTGTAATCCCAATTATTGGGAAGCTGAGACAGGAGGATCGAAGGTTCAAGAACATTACACTGTAACTTAGGAAGACGCTGTTCCAAAAAAAAAAAAAAAATAAAAAACTGAGGTATAGTCTAGTAATAGAACCCCCTGGATTCAGTGCGCAATAATACACACAGGTATACACACAAGTCTACTTAAGTCTCCAAGAAAATGGGTTTCTAACCCTCAAAAGGAATAGTGTTTTCTAGAGGTATTTTTCTCTTAAGAGCCAGACTGGGGTAAGATAGCACATGTATGCATGTGTATTTGTTATGTATGAATGTAGGGTAAGCAATTGCTAGAAGATCTGTTTCCATTCTAATCTTGGAAGTAGGGATCTGTGAAATTGAACTGAAAAGGCAAGAGACGGCTTCCTTCTCATCTATAGAATATAATTATCAATATACTTTTCATTCTTCATAAGAGTCATCTCAGGACAAGACAATGAAATTATCTTCAAGAGAATAGCCAAGATACCTCTTAAGATTTTAAAAATATATTTTAATTTTATTATACGTATTAATTGTACACATTGTTTCAGTATAATATTTCAACATACCCTAATTAAATCCAGCCTCCCTTTATCTACCCTCCCTTGAACACTTCCTAACCTAATCTCTAGTCTTTCCCACTAGATTTTAGGAACAAAAGCCAAAAAACTTTCACATGCTTCTTTGCCCATGTTCAGGGGTGGTTCTTTGTAATAAAAGCATAACTAAAATTACAAAATTCTCCTTCTTACTATATTTTTATAGATTTATCTGGAGGAATCATACAGAGGTATAACGTCATTAATTACCATCTATATCTGATATGTCTCTATTATATATAGAGATAAACATACCCAATCTATTTATACCTAGGTGCACATTTTACCTACCTATCTGATAAGCTTTCACAAAATGTCCTTCATTAAAATAGGGTGTGTATATAGTCTCTCCCCTTGTTTTTTCTATTTAAACCATATACATTTTAGTGCCTTTATTGACTTACTGCCATGTCTTATTTAAAATATTCAATGTCCCTATAAGAAGAAAAATTTAGATTGCACATACAGGTTTATAATTTTAATAGTAAATCATCTAGGCTGTGTGTAAGGTAAATATGAGCTAAGTAACTAACCCATGAATGCATATGTCTATGTGATATTAGACTATACACACACACACACACACACACACACATATTCATATACACATCCCAGGAAGTGTTGTCTACTCCCAATTTTACAGATATTAACATTTCTTACTACCTACTTGTTTGGTTAGATGAGTCGATTTTGATTCAGAACCATTTTGAAGATCTTGGATTGAGGTATGGGTCAATCTCAGAAACACAAAGAAAAGTAAGGGAAAATAAAGCTATGACAGGCACAAAGACCTTGAACTGAAAAAGAGAGAAGGAAATTAAAAGACCCTGAGGTAATTCATTGCTGCTGGTTGGGAATGTGGGGAACTACTCCATGCTTGTGCCCTGATGATGTGGCAAATATGACACAGGCCGTGAAGGCAAGCTTTAACTATACTCTGTCCTGAGTCTTGTGATCCTCTCAGATCTTGTGAAGATAGGCAGTCTTATGAGGAACTACTATAGGGCAACTGCACACTCACACTGATATAGAAGAAATAAGTAGGTAGAAAAGAAAAGACAGGAAGGGAAAGTAAAATATCACTTTAATATAAAAACCTGGAACTGAAGTGCTTCAGTCTCTACTCCACAAACTGGTTCTCTTTCCCAGGCCTAACTCTCCCGAATTCCTGGGAAATCTGAAAATCGTAAGAGTTAACTAAAAAGAAGTATAACTGCCCTGTGCATTGATAGCCAGACAGGTATGGTATTTTGAAAAATCTTTAATTTAGAACACTCTCCAGCTTATCTGTCAATCAGCTAATGAGGACCCCAATCAGCCTGAGGACCCTAAGGTTGACCAGACCACCAGACCACCAGGAAGCGCCTCGGGACTACCGGACTGAGATCATCCACCCTAGAGCTGACCGGACTACTAGACCACCATAAACTGCCTCGAGGACTACCCCGGACTGAGACCATCCTCACACACCTTCTCTAGCCCACCCCTAACAAAAGTCCCCTTTAAGAAGAGAACCCACTATTCCCCAAAATGCCTTCCTCATCTTGAGGTGGCCTGCAGTCTCTCTTGAATGTCTATTTCTTCCCTTTTTCCCCCCTTTTGCCAATTAGACCTCGGTCCATGTCTCTGACTGGCGCATGCTGAAATTCTTTTCCATCACGTTAGCCAAGGAACCTGCAGATCCTGAGTTCCTGAGCTGAGGATTCACCCCAACATCTCCTCTATCTTTTTTGTGTGTTGTGGTACTGAGGATTGAACCCAGGGGTGTTCTACTTCAGAACTACACCCTTAGCCCTATTTTATTTTGAAACAGGGTCTCGCTAAGTTACCACGATGATGGCTTCAAACCTCCAATCTCCCTGTCTCCGCCTCCCAAGCACTGGAATCAGAGGTGTGCACCACTGGCTCACATCCCTAACTGGACAGAGGCTACCATTACCAGGAAGTAGATTCTCATCTGTCTTCCTCATTCTGGTAAGGTATGGGGCTTACAGCTTCACCCCCTCTGATTTGATTTGGGGCATAGCTTCATTCAGGCTATAAAACCACTTAGCTGCAATATGGAATTTTTTTTTGTTTTTTGTTGTTTTTTTCCTTCAGCAATAGAATGCCCTACCACTCGTGTCATCTGTCATTCAGACACTTTTGTTTTGGTGTCAGTACTATAGGACAAAGGATGCAGATATGCTGATCTTGCTTTTGCTCTCTATGTAAATAATAAAAACTGTTTCAATCTATCTGGGCTCATTGTCTTTTATTGTCCCAATCTGTCAGTCTGCTGAACAGTTTAATAGTGTGGAGTGGCGGGTGGGGGGGTGGAGTAGGGGTGGTAGTTTCAAAATGGCCAGCTTAGAAATGCAAACAAGGTCCACATCACACAATGTTCTAAGTCATGTAAAGGAATTTATCCTTTGCATATAATATGCAGCCACTGATTTTATATATATGTATATATATATATGTGTGTGTGTGTGTGTGTGTATACATATATATATCTTTAAATGTCAATCATGTGTGTTATCTAGGTTTAATATGAATCTAGTCATTTCTAAAAAAAAAAGTAGAACATATGTTTCTCAGGAATATGAGAAACTAATTAGAGGATGAAATGGGCCTTTCCTATGATAATGAAGTGAAGAAAGTGATAGACACTTACTTTAGAAGAAAAGTACTGAGAAATAAAGTCCTAGGTTCTGGGAGACTGTGTTCTTCATTCCATCAAAGCTCAAAAAGCACACAAATATTGAACCATTTTGAGCCTCAGAATGTTACAGGTAAACAAACAGGTACTGTTGTAGGTACAACAGAAGCTTATTAGATTGTGGCATTTTCCATTCTTTTTAAATGCTTCTGAAAAAAGTTTATACTTTTATGAAAAAAATATTCTGAAGAGGAACACTGAACTCTCAAAAGGCAAATATTCTTTTTCTGAGTCAATTGTTAATGCACAAGAATAGATAAGATGGGCTGTTGAGTAAGAATGGATGGTCTGCATGAAAGACACTGCAAAATCTACCTATGACCCATGTTCCCTTGTACTGAAATACACTGCATTCAGGTAGAAGCCACAGGAGAGCCACTTGTATTCTCATTCATAAATGGCAGAAAGCCCTATAAAAAGATTATTAATGGACTGGGCACTTCATTTCCTTTTTTCACTGAAGGTAGGCACAGGAAAAGCAAAGAAGTGTGGTTTTGGCTTCATCACAAAATAAAATTGCCATTATTAAACTAACCATGCAATCTCAAAAATCTTCTACCACTTACTTCTAAATAAACTCTAAACAAGAGACATGGACAACATTCCAAGCTAATGGAGTATTATTTGGAAACTTAGTACTCTACCAACTCAAAATGCACCCTAAGTTACTCCAACTTCTATTTCACTGAGACTTTTTAAAATTATTCACATGATACTTTTACTTAGAATTCATAAACTCTTTTGTAGTGAATCTCTTACAAATAGAATCACGCATCAATTATATTTTTGGCCCTTTATCATCCTACGCCAGTATGCAATTTCACTTTTCTTGGCTAGAGTTATATAAATCTTTGGTTTTTATACAGCACATCTTGACCCCCCTCAGCACTGCGCATAACAAAATCTAAAGGACACATAGAAAGAGCTTTGACAACTGAATTCTAAGGCGAACCCCATGGAATTACTGTGGATCTTCAAGCCTATAGCAGTTTTCAATACCCCAATCTTTACAAGAGTTTAAAGTAATTCTAAAGCTACCAACTGATAGCTGTTATAGACCTCATATCTAGCTTAGCTTGTCTACTTTCCTTTTTTCACTTTCCTCATATTTTCATCAAGAAAGCAGAAGAAAAAATGGTCCATAAGACCATTCTCATCTCTGTGCTTCCAGGTTGGCTTTGCATTCTGGGCAGATGGATAATTATTTAATTCTTAAACATGTTGGGGGAAAGTGACTGCATTAAACAATTCTGAGCTGCAGTAAAGGCTAGTCACTGATTCTCATTGTTAGGATTCTTAGAGGTACACACTGACATACAAGGACAGTTTTTATCCTCCACTAAACTGTATCCACAGTCACAATTACCAAAGTCATTCAGGCCAAAAATGTGCTTTTGCCTGAATTACCAAGGCAATTACACCTCTCCCGAGTGGCTACTGATTGAAAAGTGTGAATGCCCGGTAGTAGCAAGTATCTGGATTTCTTTGTCTTTTCTTCCAGGATGTGTGTTCTTGGTTTTGCAAAAACCATGAAAGCATAAGATCCCACTACTCTTAGTATTTTGAGAATGACAGAGGGTTTATTTGAAAATTAAGACCCACATAAACTGTGAGAAGTGGGGGGAAAAAGGGTAACTTGTAAGAATTGTTATCTTATTTTAACCCCTGGGAAACTCTGTGACATTATACTCTATTCTAAAATCTACTGATCCGTTGGGGGGGGGATAGATAATCCACAGGGAGGAGAAGAGTGGGAAAGGTTTGTATTATTAACAGTTTAAATGTGTCATGGTCTCTGTTTAAATACAATCTTGATGAATTGTTCTTAAAAATGGTATTGATCTGGGTAATCAATCTTGGAGCTTTTGTCAAAAAGGATTTTTTCACCAAAACTACACTATCGATTAGTTGCATCAGAGCAGAGTTTAAAAAAGGAGAAATGCATTCAAGTAAAAGCTATTGCTGATGCCCCTGAAAATTCTAGACTTGTACATCGACCCCCATTAAAAAAAAAAACTGATTTCAGGAGCAGTCACGAGTGGGTCTTTGCTTCATCCCCTATCTGTCCCCTGACAACCATTGTAAATCTTGTAGCCTCATGCTACCTACCCCTCACTCACAGAAGCCAGGCTGCAGTAATTGAGCCCTAGCCTTGCAAAACAAAGGCAAGAACAACTAACTTACAAAGGTGTCTAATGGTTAAAATCAAGGTCTCACCAGCCAACCCTAGGATCAATAAAGAGAAACTGACAATCTGAGTCAAGTCTTGCAGTTTAAAATCTTGAGTGATTTCTATATTAGCGTAAAATCCCAGAAAGGTAGAGAAAACACTTAAATCCTGCACACCATATTCAGCCATTTGAAAGATTTACTTGGTAGTTAAGAAGGAATTTAGCAGTCGTGATGGGCCTGGATTTTTGACATTCATGCATTGCAGTGTCACTCCATATATGCCTTGGAGTGAGCACAAGAGGGTTCTCACCAGCAGTAAAATGATTATTGCTATTTACATTAATTAGTGGATTCACTGCCCTAACATTAACTCACAGAAATTCAACTACGTTGCTTAGTTTATAGTGGAGAGTTGAGGAAGAAGGAATTTATTTAGATAAGTAGAGACAGTCATTTGGAAGGAGGAGCTACATGGACAAAAGACCCACTGAGGAGGATCACCTTCCAGTCCTAAATGATGCAACAAAGCACCAACAACTCTGCCATATAATGCCTTTTCTAGGCCCAAAGACTATCACAGACTCAGGGATCATATTCAAAATACCAAGACTAGAAACAGTGACTTTAAAAAGTTAACAACCCCAGCCGGGCGTGAGAGCGCACGTTTGTAATCCGAGTACTTGGGAGGCTGACACTGGAGGATCTGGGTTCGCGGCCAGCCTCAGCTATTTAGTGAGGCCCTCAGCAACTTAGTGAGACCCTGTTTCAAAATAAAGAATAAAAATAGGGCTGGAGGGCTGGGGTGGTGTATCTAGGAGGTAAAATGCCCTGAGTTCAATCCCCAATACCAAAAAAAAAAAAAGGTAACCCCAAATTGCTAGATCATAAATTGAAATTAAATGGCACAAAAACATTCATGTTGATAATAGAATTGTACCTTGAGGTGTTTTTAGATTTACTAAATCATTTTCAATTATTTTTTAAATTTAAATCACTTTAAATGATTTTAAAAGTTATTGATGCATTGCAATTATAAATGACAGCAAGATTCGTAATGATACACTCACGTATGTGTTAGGTAATCAAGTAGAAATGAGCACGGGTGGAGGATAAGGGTCACTCCACTGACAGTAATGAAAATTCACTCCACCTCACTGTGATGGGGGACCCCACCCCCAAACCACTCTTTCACAGCCTGATACTACCGTCATAAATCCAAAGGAAACCACATGTGACTAGCCTAAGGGGTGTTCCAATTTTGGAGCACGTACAGAGGATTAAGCCCTTGGGTTTCGGTTTAGGAACTGATGGGAAATTTCCCACTAAGGCAGAAAGACCATCAACACACTAAGCTATGGTGAAATTTAGCAGTAACCTTCCCCAAATACATAAGAAGTAAAGGGGTGGGGGGATTTCCCAGACCAAACAGAAAAACTCAGCAAGTGGAAAATCCAATGTTTCCACTCTGAAACATACCACTCTATGGCAATCTCCAAAAAGTATGCTCTGCCTTCTAACATGGCTTCCTCTCTTAAAATTGTCCACTTTGCTAAATCAATCTTTTATGCTTAGCCTGAAATCTTTCAGGAAGACAAGAACCCAAGAAACTGGCAGCTGGTAACATAAAGATAAAGATTATTTGGTCTCTCCCCTTCACTGTACCATTTCTTTCTCTTCTCTGATCCCCTTTCACTATTCTACTGGACCTTGACCCTTGACCTTTTATTTAAAAAGAGACAAGTAATATCGAACCTCATACAGAAAGCATATTAAGTGAGTGGTTAGATATTTTTGTCTAGATCACAAAAACAGGTAATGCTTAGAAGAAAAGCAAGATGTAGTAAAAATGTCAGGTTCAAACTACTTCCTGATAAGCATACTTTTATAGTGTTATACTAAATCATGAAAGAACAGTGTGGGAAATGGGGCAAAAAGTAACTTCTGGAGTAACGTGGCAACCACTACCCCAACCAGGTTACCAAGGTTGTCATCAGGGACAAGTCACATTGATTGCATTTAACCTTGCTGCCATGTGTCATGAGAATGATGCTTTACCTCCCATTTTCCTATAACCATAGTCTAACCCTGAGAAAAACATCAGAAAATTCCAAATCTAGAGGATATTCCACAAAGCATCTGACTTAAAAGTGTATAGAAAAGAAGGAAAGTCTGAGAGAGTGCCACAGCCCAGAGGAGGCTAAAAAGACATGATAAATAAATGTAACAGAAAAAAAAAGTCCTGGAGGAAAAACTAATGAAACCTGAATAAACTGTGTTTAGTTAATGGTAATGTACAGATTTTGGCTCTTGACTTGTGATATATGCACCACAGTAGTCTAAGAGGTTAAAAATAGGGGAAACTAGGTATTGGGTAGTTGAGAACTGTTTCTGCTATTTTTCAAACTTTTCTGTGAATCTACTGTTCTAAAAGTTTTAAAGTTTATTAAAAATAAAAACTAAAACTTTCTGAAAATATGAATTTTTAACTTAGCACTTTCCTTAAAACTGTTTCTGAATCAGAGTATGTTTGAAGTAGGATCTAGAGTCCTGAGTATGACTAAATATAAGAATTCAGTTTGGCTATTTTGTGGCTCCATTGTTTGACCATTATTTTAAACATGGGTTTTATAAAAACAACTGTCTGACTCTCTCAAACATTTTTACATGTAATTATTATATGTATTATATATTATAAAATTACTATAACACATTTATGTTAAATAATGGTAACTATATCTATTCACCTATATTTTTAACTCTTATAGGTAGACAGACTTTCCACTACAGGTATGCTTTTTTTCAGAGATTTTCTTGGAACATAAGTAAATGCACCTAGGATCAATCTAGTTCAAACAGACCAAGACAGAAACCAATCCAGGGCTGGTGGTAGTGGTGCAGGCCTGCAATTCCAACATAAGAGGATCTTAGGATCAAGGACAGCCAGCCTCAGTAACTTAGGAAGATCCTGTTTCAAAATTTAAAAAAAAAGGTCTGGGGTGTAGTTCAGAGGTATAATCCCTTGAGTTTGTTCCCCAGTAACAAAAAGGAAAGAAAAAAATGAAAGAAAACCAATTCAGGTAAATCCTCTCATAAGTATAGAAAAAAAACTTTATCTGCTTTCCACTTACCTCCTTAGAAGGAAACAATGGGGAGCTGAAAGCTTTCTCTTTTGTGAGGTTTTAGACAGTTTACAATTTTTGGGGGGGGGTATTGGGGATTGAAGCCAGGGGCATTCTACTTCCAAGCTACATCCCCAGCCCTATTTTCTTCTTTATTTTGAAACAAGGTCTCATTAAGTTACGGAGAGCCTCACTAAACAGCTGAGGTTGGCCGCAAACCTGTGATTCTACTGTCTCTGCCTCCCAAGTACCAAGATTACAAGCATGCACCACCACACCCAGCTACGATTGAACTTCTGAAAACAAAATGAGAAATAGGCAGTGCAATAAATTATTTTGCATCCATTTAAGTACTATACATATTTCCATTTGTTTCTTGTGTTCTACTGCCATAGGTAATAGTTTCTTAACCTAAAGTGGTTTGAGAAAAACATATATTCTTAGAAAAGTATTTATTTATAAAATCCTCCAAAACCACATGAAACCTAGCACAGTGGCACATGTCTGTAATCCTAGTACTTGGGAGGCTGAGACAGGAGGATCGCAGGTTTGTGACCAGCCGCAGCAACTAAGGTTAACACTGCTGGATGCACTCTCTTGTTCAAAATTCAGTAACACAACTACAAAAATGCAATAAATGAAGAAAAATATACCTCCAACATGGTTTCACTCAGAACCTCCATTTCAGAAAATAACATATGACATGTTTAAATAACTTTAATAGTCTTCAGAGTAGCACAATTACATAATGATTATTTTGCAATGCTCATGTCATTAGGCTTGTTCAGTACTTTCAGAATACTTCCAAATTCATCTTTCATCCGAGAATCATAATTCAATAATGAGTTGCTCAGTTTGCCAAAAATTGGGCTGTACGCATATATTAAGCAAATGGTACATTTTTTGTATTTATATTCTACTTCAGTAGTTATTTTTGAAAAGTCAACTAATCTACTAGCTTCTAGATCCTTGCATTTCCACAAAATTTCCATTGCATGTTTCCAGTTGCACACAGAAACATTTCAGAATATGGGGAACTGCATCTCTACAAACAGCACAAATCTGCAACCACAAACCATAACAAACTTGAAGTATTTTGAGATCTTTTAAGAATAGCCTCGAGACTTTTCAGGAGTCCCATGCAACTGGAACCAAAATGTGTGTGTGTGTGTGTGTGTGTGTGTGTGTGTGAGTTTCAAATAGGTTATAGAATATGATTGAAATTACCTTATGTTAAAATCAAAGATTTTTCAGGTATTTTAATATCTTCTTTTACATTTCTAAAGTTAACAATTGAAAAGCATGAGGAAAATTCTGTATGAAAATAATATATTTTTACACACAAATGGAAATACAAGGCGGGAGTGGTGGTGCATGCTTGTAATCCCAGCATTTGGGAGGCTGAGACCAGAGGATCTTGGTTTGCGGCCAGCCTCAGAAAACTAGTGAGGCATTCTGCAACTTAGTGAGACCCTGTTTCAAAAAATAAAGAAGAAAAAAAAAGGGGGCTGGGGGTGTAGCTCGGAGGTAAAATGCCCCCGAGTTCAATCCCTAGTACCACAAGAAAAAAAAAATGGAAATACAATTCAGTATGCTAAGAAAAAGTACCCATAACTAGTTCCAGAATTTCTAGGAATTCATTCAATGTTAAAAATTGGCCAATATTTAGTTATTGTTTCTATGATGATTATGTCACACGTTATTATATATTTTTTAGCCATTTCAAAATAACCAACTGTTGGAGTTATGGCATTTGCATTTGGAGGGCCTATCATGTTTTATAACTGACTTATTAATTTGATTTTACAGGTCAAAAACATGATTTACAAACCATAAAACTATCTGTTTTACATGTATAATTCGTTGCTTCTAGTAAGTTCACAGGTATGCATTCATCACACAATGCAATCTTACAACATTCAATTGCTCCAAAAGATTCCTCGTGTCCATTTACAGTCACTCCCTGTTCCCACATCCAGTCCAAGCAACCACAATTCTACTCTGGAGTTCTCCTTCCTAGACATTTCCTGTAAATGGAATCATATCTGGCTTCCTGCACTTTACTAAATGTTTTTGAGATTCATCCACATGGTCTATACCATTAGTTTGTTCTTCTATATTTCATCATATGGATATACCACACGTTTTATACACTCACAAGTTGGTAGACATTTATTTCCATTTTTGAGCTATTATGACAATGCTGTTATAAACATTCACGTACAAGTCTTTGTGTAGACATAAGTTTTCCTTTCTGCTGCGTAGATACCTCAGAGGGGATTTGCTAGGTCATGTAAATGTATACATTATCTTTTCAAAAACACATGGTTTTCCAACAGTTTAGAAAAGTGGCTTGTCTTTTTGCATTCTCCCATTCCTCCGTATTCTTACCAACATTTATGACTTTTTAAAAAGTTATAATTCAAGTGGTTTTGAAATAGTATATTGCTTTAATTTGCGTTCCCTAGTGACTAATAATGTTGTGCAACTTTTCACACCTTCTTTGGTAAAATTTCTATTTGAGTTTCTTCCCATTTTTAAAATTGGATTATTTCTTTCCCAATAATTGAGATGTAAAAGCATGCTACATATTCTGGATGCACGTCAATGTTTTTTTTTTTTTTTTGTGGTACTGAGGATTGAACTCAGGGGCATTCTATCTCTGAGCTACACCTCCAGCCCTATTTTGTATTCTTTATTTTGAAACAGGGTCTCACTAAGTTGCGGAGAGCCACACTAAGTAGCTGAGGCTGGCTGTGAACCCAGATCCTCTGGTCTCAGCCTCCCAAGTACTGGGATTACAAGCATGTGCCACCACGCCTGGCTGCAAGTCAACTATTGGGTGTTAAATAATTTGGAAATATTCCCTCCCAGGACATGATTTTCTGATATCCTTTGAAATGCAAATATTTTTAATTTTGATATAGCCTAATACATCAATTTGTTTTCTTTTATCATTTATGCATTTGGGAGGACTTCCGGGAAGATGGCGACGGAGTGAGACACGTTTCAAGAGCCGCTGTGAGTTCGATTCAAATCAGCCGTGGAAGCAGCTTTTTGACAGAAGAAAAAAGCAACAAAAGGGTGAAAAACGCTGCGAAAACTGGAATACAGCTGAGCAGAACCCGGAAGGCCGACCAGGGAGAGCAAAGAAGCCCGTCTCCGCGGCCCGGGCTCTACTCCGCTGAGCGGAAACCGCCATTGAGCCGGCCCCCGGCGTGGAGTCTACTAAGAAAGAAATATACAACAACCCTCTGCACCCCACCGGCCAGAGCTGAAGTGAGCGACTCCTGAACTCCTCATCCTAGCCAGGCAGCATTTCGAGGCACCTTCGACAGAGACCAGAACGCGTGGTACGACCAGCTTAAGCCCGCGCAGGACCATCCCAGCTCACCTCTCCTCATGGAGCCGGAGCAGAGATAACTGCACCCCAGGGCTTGGGTCAGGACTGCCGCAGGAGCAGCTTCTCGACGGAAGGGGGAGAAGCAAATCAGCTCAAAAGTGAGTACAGAAACGGGCAGCTGGCCGGAATCTAAGGAGCAGACCAGGGAGAACGGGGGAGCCGGCGCGTGCGCAGCAGGAGCAGCCGCCATCTTGTCGGCCGCCCACAGCAGCAGAAATCTGCCCAAAAGATCTGCAGAGGCCAAACCAGGTCTGTCCTTACAAACTTGTAGGGATTTTTATCTTGCTTCTTGCTGACGTTTCTTGTTTTCTGGGTTTTTTTGCTTTGTTTTGTTCCATTTTTACTCTGTTTTCACTTTGCATTGCTTCAATTTATGTATGTTTGTTTGGAGGATTGGTTGCTTTTTAGCTTTTGCTAGATCCTAGAGGTCAACACCTGAAACCCACCAAAGACACCAATAGAGCAGGCAGAAGAAATACCAGAGTAATTGCAACTCAGTACAAGATACCATTCACAGAGAGAAAATAAAAATAAGAAACCTATAAATTCAGAGAAAGCGTGCAAGAGCAGGAAAGTTATAAACTTAAGAACAGGGAAACCATGGGAAGGAGAAATACCAAAGAAACAATGAGTCAACACGACCCCACAACAACAGAACTCAATGACACTGAATGGCAGAGCTTACCAGAAGGACAATTCAGATCTTTAATAATAGAAAGGATACAAAACTTCCAGAAAGAATGCAGAGAGAACTGGAAAGAAATAAAAGAACAAATAAACAAAGAATCTGACACCCTGAGCAGGAATCATAGCGAAGCCTTGAGGGAAGTGAAAGATGCAATAATAGAAGTGAAGGCATCAATACAAACTATAAACAATAGATTAGACCACATGGAAAACAGACTATCACTCTTAGAAGAGGACCATTTATGCATTTGGGGTCATATTGTTGTGGGACAGCAAGGTGTCTCTTATGGGTCCTTGGTCTCCGTGGTGAAAAGAATTTCAACACTTCCCAGATAGGGAAAAAGGCAGTAGTTTTATTTTAAGGAAGGGCACAGGTACACAGGGGAAAGGTCACAGGTCACCTCAGGAGTCTCCAGGATCGCAACTGGGAACGAGAACACGTGGCAGGGATCCATGGCGGCAAAAGACACAGAGAGAGAGCGCGCCTTGCTTTTTAGGATGAGCGGGCTCTGTTGAAACAAAGTTATTTTTTCTTTCCTTCCCAATTGTCTCCTTTCTGCCTAAATTTTATTCCTTCTACTCCACTTCATCAATCTGTTTAAATAAATACTAATTAAAATGTTCCATCATAAGCCAGGCGTGGTGGCGCACGCTTGTAATCCCAGCATTCGGGAGGCTGAGACCGGAGGATCTGGGTTCGAGGCCAGCCTCAGCTACCTAGTGAGGCACTCCGCAACTTAGTGAGACTCGGTTTCAAAATAAAGAATAAAAATAGGGCTGGGGGTATAGCTCGGAGGTAGAATGCCCCTGAGTTCAATCCCCAGTACCGCAAAAAAAAAAAAAAAAAAAAAAAAAAAAGTTCCGTCATATTTCAGCTCATTCATATTGTCATGGGATAACACGGTCCCACTTGTGGGTCCTTGGCCTCTGTGATAAAAAGAATTTTAACACGTGCCAGTCAGGAACAAAACGCAGGTCTTTATTCAGGGACTCGGGGTAAACAGGTAAGCGGAGATCTTCAGGACCAGGGGGGCAAGGGCGAGCGAGAGAGAGAGAGAGGGAGGAAGAGGCTTCTCTTTTTTATAAACTTTTAAGAGGGGTGGGCACAGAAGAAGTCTGGACCTCCTCCTTCTTCAAGTATAGGTGGGCGATAGGTGAGCGTTCCAGGTTGGATCCTCCTCTTCCTCAGGTTTCAAGATGGATCTGACCTTGGCTGTGAATCTCAGGTGTCCTTGGCCCTGAATCTCAGGTGGGGGCAGGGCTTCAGGGGATTAGGGTGTGGGATCTCCTAAGAAACTTCCAAGGGGTGGAGTTAGCTTAAAACTTTCCAGATTTTAAAAACTATATTTTTCCTTTCCTCCCTGTGTCTCCTTCCTACCTAACTTTTTTATTCTTCCTATTCTACCTCATCAATATGTGGTCACAGATATACAAGAAGGTTATTATGGGAATATATGCCATAAGGGAAATCAACTGAAAATGGTGACTATGTACTTTAAGATCGCTGAAGAGGAAGTATTTCCTAAAGCTTTCTAAAAAACAAGTAACAGATTCAGATTTAAACTGCCATCAACACCATAGATGGTGAAAAACTACCTGGTCCCTTGAAGGGTGCACCATCTCAGGGTTTACTGGTGACCCTCTTTAGCTTCTCATGGTATTTTTTTCTTTGGGATAGCTTCTCTTTTCCTGCCTCCAGGCTATTATACATTATCCCCACCCCTTTGAGTCCCAGAAAAACCTGCAGTTACCTCCAGGACAATGTTTACATCATAATGGAGCTTGTGTTTACATGCCCATCGCCATCCTATTGTACATTCATTAAAATGTTCTACTCATTCTTTTATCCACAAATCCCAGTGCAGTGGTTTGACACTTAGGAGGGTTCAGAAGTGTTTGCTCATACCCAAAAAGAACTCATATTTTCAACCTTATTTCCTATCATATGTTTCCATGGAGATGAAACCTCAGCTAACCCATTGTTACCTTAGAAAAAAATCTTCAGTTTCTGTGCATACTGTTTTCTCTGCCTGATGCTCATTACATCTTTGGCAAATGCTTGAATACACTGAATTTATAGATGTTTTACATTTTTTCTTAAGCTCAGTCTCTGACAACCCTAGCAATGGGATATTAAGTCTAAATTAGATGATGTACTAGGAAACAATATTTGCAGAGAGAAAGTACAGATAATTCAGACATTAAATTGTCAGAAATAAAAATAAAGTCCTGATTACCAGAGATTGTAAAAACACAAAACAAACAAGCAAGCAAAAAAAAAATCTGTGTAATTGATTGCAGACAGAAGAGTCCATGTTGGTGAAAGAATCATGTGGATATTGGTGGAAAGAAAAATAATTAACTGCCAAATTAGGATTATTGCTCTCCACATTCATAAAAGTACTGAGAACTATGTTGTTCAGAATTCTAACACCTGATATTTGCATGAATGCACCAAGAGGAAAGGAAAAGAGCAACTGTATGGGTATAAATCATTAATATTTGTATTAACTCAGTTATCACTTTATGCAAGTAATGCTTTTAGAGAGTAGTAAATAACTGCAAAGGGATCAGCAAAAAGCTTCAAGTTAGTTTATAAATGGCTACTTATTTACCATATTATATTCCTCATCAAGAGACAGTGCTCGTCTTCTTATTTCTGTCATGATCAAAAAGACATCGTTTTAAGTTTGTATTTGTTTTCTTATCTGATCCCTCTGGTTCATGATGTACCTCAAGCCTCTTTGCATCTACTCCAAGTGTTTCACTGAAGCAGCATGAACCTTCTTTTGTCTCAGACTGTCAGACTTTTCTCAACATCACCTCAGTTGCTCAGTTGGTATTGATTGCATTCTTACATCCTTTCTGAATGTCCTATGCACTTCACACAACTTCTGCAACTGTCTGACTCTGCAACTTTTGTTTCTATAGTCAGCTTTGATTTTATGCCTGTGTTGAAATTAGAAGGGAATCAGACATAGAATGCAAGGATTGTATATTGTGATTTTTAAGCATTTGCTCCCTTATAAAATCTGGAACTATATACTCATAATCACAACTGGAAATTGTTGGTCAGCACATCTCTCCTTGGAGAAGATATGTGAAAACTGTTAATGAGGGTGAAAAAAAGGAATACTGCACACTCTGAGTACTTTTTTTTTTTTTTTGCGGTACTGGGGATTGAACTCAGGGGCATTCTACCGAGTACTTTTACTTCTAATACTGAAGATCTAGATTCTATGAATATTTACTTATTTCTGGGTAACAGGGATTGAACTCAAGGGCCTCGAACCTAAGTTATACCCCCCACCCCTTTTATTTATTTTGAAACAGGGTCTCACTAAGTTGCCTAAGGTCACAGGATCTCACTAAGTTGCCTAAGGTCTTGCTAAGTTGTTGAGGCTCTGTGATCCTCCTTCCTCAGTCTTCCAAATACTAGGATTACAGGCATCTGCCATAATGCCCAGCTCATGGATATTTAAATATACATTTCTTTTACCCAGAGAAAAAGAACTGGAAAGAAGTTCACACTAAATTTTGTATGAAAACACTGAAACATTCTTTAAAAGTCTTCAATAAGCATTATATGTACAGGTATCTCCAACAGATAGTGTATAAGTTGATTTCACATATTTACTCAGGTTTATGTTTGGACAACAATAATGTCTAACTCTACATTTGCATGATTCACATGCAAATATAGTTACCCTTCTGACTTTCACAAGTTCATGTTTAAGCAATACAGATTCCATTGAAGAAAAATCTGACCAAAACCCCTCCCACAAAAAACTGAGATGGCAGGTAGATTTTTTTCCCTTTACTAAGAAAGTTAAAATTACAAAAATAAACACTAATTTATGCAAAACATCAAAATGAGCTACAACCTTTATAAAATTTAATTAAATTCACTAGGTATGAGAAACTCTGACCTATTTCTAAAAACATAAAAATACCCCCCAGTTTTAGAGTGTATCTTTCTATTCTGTTCAGCCATAGAGTACCATAGAGTACTGCCAACACACAAGATACTAGCTAATTAGGAGGTGAGGAGAAAAAAATGAAAACCACAATTGATCATACACTGTAGTTCCAATATTCTCCATGTTATACAAAGGTGCTTGGGGGAATGGATTCCTATTGGTTCTGTGGTAGATGCCACTCAAAAGAGGAACAACAAAGCCGCTGAATAACAAAACTGAAGAGGACTGTGAGAAAGAGGGCACTGTAGTAGGACATTCTTTACTACACACAAAATATTGCTCAATGCATTGTAAAGGAGGAGAATAAGTCCTAATGTGTACTGATTCTTCTCTTAACTTTTAAATACAGTCTCTCCGATCTTTCTATAATTGAGTTGCCCATTTTAAGCAGTATTCCCCAAAGAAATCCATGTTTTAATATCTGCACATGTCTTGTCAAGCAGTCTTGAATCTGGAAAGTTCATGCTGTCTTCCTACAACCCCACAGCCAGGAATAATTGCCTTCTTTTACAGATGGCAAAGAAGAGTTTTTAAATGACTCTCATCTAGGCAGAAGTCCAGCAGCCAAATACAGCTGCTAAAAACTTTTGATGTTAAATTAATTTTTAGTCTATGTCCGATACACTATATTCAGCTAGACCACTATTTGGATACACTCAAAGTTAGTAGAGAACATATTTCCTAAATGCTCATTTTTCAAACTCTCTGCTAGCACTCTCGACTTAATTTAAGTAATGGGCACTGGCAGTTTCTGTGGAAAATGAAGAGGAAAGAGAGTAAGGAAAATCTCATTTTATCAAACAACCAACTAGACCAAGTATGTCAAACACATGCATTTTCATTTCACTAAAGAGAACAGGTTCAACAGAGCATTAAAGAACATATTACCACAGAGACAGCTCTATGCCAGCATATCAAATCAGGATACATCCAGGTTACTTTTCTGATTTATGGGTCCCACAGCATCTTTCTGCCAAGGTTGAGTCCCATGATAAGAGAGGCAGATTAATTCTAAAGGCATATGTCATCCTTTGTTGCGAGGTGACCCACAGAGACACACCAGACTCCATTTGTGCCAAAGAGGTTGCTTTATTTACCAGCCGCTGGCTGGCCTGGACGAGCAGCCTGAAGGCTGTGGCATGGAATTTTGGTGTAGGCCAGTTTTATATCCTTTGGTTACAGCCTTGGGGGTATGGAAAATCATTGCATTGGTTTACAAATCAGGTGCTTAGGACAGACAGCTTATCTTATTTACAAAGCAAATAGCAGTTAACATTCCTTTTTACATACTGGTTTAGTTCTTGTTTGCCCCTTGGACCTTTAGTCAAAGAGGGCCAGGAGAACTTGCCTAAGATTTTTACCAAAAAATGGATACATGCTGTTTCACCTTCATCTTATTCTCCATTCTCCAACAATTATGAATGAGATACCAATGTCTAAGGGACGATCAAATGAAGAGCTAAAAATGCTACTGGCATACATCCCATGTTCCCCAAAAAACAAAAATTGTGATAGCCTGCATGTACTGCAGCATTTGACCCCCCAAGCCCTAGCAGCAGCAAATTCCTATTTTACATGCCTAGCTTCTGTGCCTATTGTCCTTTGATGTACTGTGTTTGTTTTCATAGGCATTCCACATTCGTAAAATATCTTCGGTAACTCTGTGGGTACCTAACATTCATTCATCTATTCATCTCTCAGTGAAGAAATCTCCAGTCATTTCAATTCAAATCTCTAATACATGTGTTCTGAGTTAATAAGAAACAAGAATAAATTACTATCAGAATTATTTTAATATACTCCACAAGGAAAGTTAACATTAGCAATCTGATGATAGTGTTGCAATACCTAAATATATTAAGTTATATAGCACAGTTACTATAGAAAACGAAAGGTAAATAGCACAGGTTTTAATTTCTTCAGACATTACATTGGAAAGGAGTTATTTCAAAATACTTTAAACAACTAAAAATCATAGAGGGGGAAAATATTTTCATTAGGGGACAAAAAGCCGACAGGATCTTTTCAAAAATGTTCATTTTTACTGCTTCAAAAGTGAATACAGTAATAACACCTTGTCTTTTACATACCAAGATGACACTATTGACTTAAGATCAGTAAGCTAAATTCTTTGAATGGTGTATCCAGAAGACAGTGAAGTAGAATAGAAGGAATAGAAATTTAGGCAGAAAGGATACATAATGGGAAGAAAAGAAAAATATATAGTTTTAAAATCTGGAGAGTTCATAATTTCTAACTCTACTCTATAGGGTGTGTCTGGACTTGGGCAGAAGTCTCAATGAGCCCACGCCCTTAGTCTCAACACCCCTCTTCCCACAAGAGATTACTGAGATCCATGGAGAGAACAAAGGTCAGACCTCAGCCAGCCACCACCCATTACTGCTAAGAAACCTGAGAAAGAGGAGGTCCAGACCTCTGCTGTGCCCATTCCCTCTGGGGGGTTCTATAAAAGAACTGCAAAGGCTGCGAAGACCTCTCAGCCTAGATGATCTCCCCTCACCTTTCTCCCATGAGTCCCTCACTTTCCTAAATAAAACTCCTGCCTTTGTCTCTGACTGGCATTTGTTGAAATTCTTTTCACCGCAGAAGCCAAGGACCCACAAGAAGCATCCTGCTGACCCAGGACAGGAGGATGATCTTTTTTTTTTTTTTACTGATTCATTGACATGTGCAGCCTTGTGACCTGGAGTATGCATGGGCAAGACCTCGGACAGGGCTAAAGGGTACAGGCAGTTATCATGTAACTGAGTAAAGCTAACCATCTGTTATGGTTAGATATAGAGCTCATTTATTAATGTTTGGAGTTGATGTAATTGAGTCATGAGGGTTGTAATCCCAGAAGTGAATGAATCCATTGTAATGGATTGACCTGGTAGGCCCAGAGGGTGTGACTGGCTGCTTGTGGGTCCCTGGTGGTGTGGTCTTGGGGATTATGTAAATGGTTCCTCCTCCCCCTGCTTGCTGTCTTGCTTCTGGTCTCCATCATGTGAGGAACACAGCCCATGTGCTCTCCCGCTCTCTCTGCCTCCCGCCGCCATGCCCTGAGATCCATGGTCCCCGGTCTCACAAAGACTGAAATCAAAACCTTAAGAAAATAAACCTCCTTTCCTCTAAGTTACATGGTCAGGTCTTTCGTTTGTGGCTATGAGAATTTGGATCACAACACAGCCCACATAGTAGAAAACTACGCTATCAGCCATGATCTACTTAGGTAAATAGCCACACGTAACGAACTAGTCATTAAGGTACTCTGTTAGTTAAGAAACATGAAGAGGGTGTAATTCCCTGAAGACTTTCATTCCAGTCAAAAGAGCAGCCAAATGGAGCTTGGGCTGTGGTTATCTGTGGCTGCCTCAGTTGGTTTAAAAAAAGCACAGAACAAAGAAATCAAACTTGTAGCCTCTGTCCCAAGCTTAGATTACTTGGGCAAATATAAGTCAGCTCTCCCACATTGTAGCAGATCAGCATTCACTAGGTAATATGGAACTGACTCATTCTCTTAGAGGCCAGTTAGATCAAGCCTTTTGAAAAATGGGGTCTTTGGAACTCCAATGTTAGTTGATTTCAGCAAGCATTTAGGAAGCTCCTTTTTAAAAAATGTGCGAGCTGTCGTACGTATTATGCCAAGTGCAGAGACCTTTAGGTGAGGCATGGCCCTGTGCCTGAGCAGTTCACTGAGCACTGAGGGAAAGCAGACACATAGTCCTCAATAAAGATGCAAACAAAGGATGCCATAGGTTCATAAAGCAGAGGCACTTAAAGGAGACTAGAAGAGTTAGGCAGATAGAGGGGGAAGGGATTGAGATGAGGAGAAAACAAAGGACTTTCTCCCAGTACTTGGGAGGCTGAGGCAGGAGGATTGCAGGTTTGTGCTTAGCCTCAGCAACTTAGTGAGGCCCTCTGCAACTTACTGAGACCCTGTTTCAAAATAAAGAATAAAAAATAGGGCTGGGGAGGGGTGTAGCTCAGAGGTAATCCCAGTAACACACACACACACACACACACACACACACACACACACACACACACGATTTCAAAGAAGACTGTTGTGGAAAGCCCTATGAATTATTGTTCATGTTAATTCATTTTTATAATTCATGAATTTTCATTTCCCCTATAAATTTAACTTCACTGACACATTAAATTTCTGAAATTTTACAAACAGAGTATCTTTTATTATTGCATTCTTTGCATCATGTATGGGACCAGTTTAACCTATTAAGCCAAAGAGAAAAGATAATTCAATGGCAATATGAATCATCCAAAGTTCTTCATTCATTTGTTTTTGGGTACTGAGGATTAAACCCACGGAGAGGTACTCTACCACTGAGCTACTGAGCTGAAGGAATAATTTTAGTTAGCCAGAAATGACAGTAGTTTGAGTTTTGCCTTTTAGTGAAATAAATTTCCAAGTAAGTTGCTGTAGGCCTCACACTGGTACCCTGTAGGGTCTGATAAGTTGGAGCTTGTCGGCCTCACCCTCTGGGGAAAAGCCTGAGTGGGGACCCCCACCCACTCTGGGAACCCCGCAAAACTGATAACCCTAGCAACCCCCCCCCCCGGAGAGAACAGGCCCGTGAGACTGGAATAAGCCCTGAGTACCCATGGGGAGGCCCAAAAGGGTCAAGTAAAGACCAGATGGCCCAGATAACCTGATCAACAGCTTGACCCGGGCAGGAGGAAAAGCAGGACATACCATAGATAAGACATGCTTCCCGCTTTTTGATGAATGTTTAAATTCTATAGGTTTGCTGTGTTTAAAAGTTTAAATAATCCAATCATGTACATGCATACTTCCAGCCCTTGAATGTGCCCGCGCTTGTGTGACTATGCATTTTTAGACTATAAAGAATGCCTATATTCCTTGCTCGGGACTCAACTCCTCTGAGTTGGGTCCCAGTGCTGGTCTGAATAAAACCCTCCTGCGGTTGCATCAAGAAGCGTCTCCTGCGAGTGACTGGGTCATCGTAAGTTCTGGGACGGAGAGGCCTCTGGGGACTGCTTGGGTCTTTCAAGCTACACCCCCAGCCCCGCCCCCCGCCCTTTTCATTTTGACACAGGGTCTAAGATGCTGAAGCTGCATCAAACCTCTGATCTTCCTGTTTCAGCCTCTCAAGTACTGGGATTACAGGCAGATGTCACAGCACCCTGCTCTTCAGTGAAAATTTAAAAGTAATTTACCAGTAGACAGTATCACGAAGAACAGACACCTATACTGGACCCCTATAAAAACTAGGGATTTGTGTTTAAAATGTTGTGCCCAAATGAGTGACCCAGATCAGTGACCAAACACTCCACACAAAATAATGTAAAAACAAAATGAACTTTATTGCTAGCTTGAGCTAGGGTCCCAGTCAAGACTCCACTGCGTTGGATGAGACTGGGACCCCCACTCTGGCTTTGTTTAGCCTTTTATAGTGAGAGTGTACACAGGCCGGAACGGGATTGGTGAAATCTTGTTGTCAGGGCAGAGAGAGACTATGGGGACCATTAGGATTGGCTGGTTTGTTGAGAAGGGATACGGTGTATATTGGGATTGGTTTGGCCCATTAGGGCAGGATCTAGGGACTGCAATTGTTTGGTAATTGGACAAAGACATCTGGTGGGCCTGGGGACTCTTATCTTTTTCTTCTGATTAGCTTCAGGGCCAAAGTTTTGCCTGGGAAAAACCGAAACAAGGCCCAGGCATGCTAATCTTTTAACTGACTTTCCAGACTATCATGGCCGTGCCCTACCTCCCCCCCCTTTTTTTAAATATGAGGAATCTTTTTTATATACAAGATTGGTCAGAGCTTGATATTGTTGCCTAAGGACCATGATCCTTTACAAAGACAAGTAGCTTGTTCAGAATACAGGTTCCAAAAGTAAGTATGAGAATGAGAATAACCAGCGGCCCAAGTAATGAGGAAATTAAAGTAGTGAGCCATGGGAAGCTATTAACCCCTTAACTACCTTAGATCAAAGCAAAGGGTGGATCATTCCAGGAGGAGGAGGATAGTGGATCTGCTCTAAGATTGGCCTCTTTGTCTAAGTGTACAGGTGTTCAACCAAACCAACGGATACTGTATCATTGTAATTGTGTTCCCCAGGATATTATATCATCAAGAAGACCTGTATTCTCATTGGGCCCCCTTGTCCCCAGTCAAAAGAAAAC
The DNA here is from genome assembly GCA_004027655.1 of Graphiurus murinus. NCBI lineage: Eukaryota > Metazoa > Chordata > Mammalia > Rodentia > Gliridae > Graphiurus > Graphiurus murinus. Next base: position 276,757 of record PVLC010000154.1, read on the forward strand.
CCCTAACGGCTATATCCTTGGCCACCATTTTTGGCTTGGGCATAGCAGGGGCTGGAACTGGAATCACCTCTCTGGCTGTCCACCATCTTGGATTATCAGCCTTATGTGCCACAATAGATGAAGATATAGAGAGGAGAGAGGCTTCCATAACACACCAGAAAAATCCCTCACCTCGTTATCAGAAGTAGTGTTACAAAATCATAGCGGGTTAGACCTGGTTGTCTTACAACAAGGAGGACTCTGTGCAGCCCTAGGAGAAGAGTCGTGTTTTTATGCAGACCACACTGGCGTAGTGAGAGAGTTCAAAGGCAAAGTCAGAGAAGGACTCATCAAAAAAATTTTTAAAAAGGAACGAAAATTGCAACAAGGGTGGTTCAAATTATGGTTTAATAACTCCCCATTGCTGACTACTTTAATTTCCTCATTACTAGGGCCGCTGATTATTCTCATTCTCATACTCACTTTTGGAACCTGTATTCTGAACAAGCTGCTTGCCTTCCTAAAGGATCGAGTAAATACAGTACGGCTCATGGTCCTTAAGCAACAATATCAAACTCTGCCCAATCTTGTATATTAAAAAGATTCCTCAGATTAACAAAAGAAAAAGGGGGGAGTATAGGGCACGGCCATGATAGTCTGGAAAGTCAGGTAAAAGATTAGCAGGCCTGGGCCTGTTTTGGTTTTTCCCAGGCAAAACAGCCCTGAAGTTAATCAGAAAAAAAGATGAGTCCCCAGACCCACCATATGTCTTTGTCCAATTACAAACCAATTCCAGTCCCTAGATCCCACCCTAAGCCCTAGGGGCCAAACCAATCCCAATACCCCTCTTATTTCTTCTCAATGGACCAGCCAATCCTTATGGTCCCCTTCCTTCTTGTTATTGCATTATTCTGTGTGAGGTGATCCTCAATTGGTGGGCCACCCCAGATGTGTGCATAACATTGTAACAAAAGCTGGAAAATATTATTTTAAAGAATTGGATAAACAAAATGTGACATAACCATATAGTGGAATATTATTAAGCTGTAAAAAAGGTAAAATATTAATTCATGACACAACATAGCCAAACCTTAAAAACAGGCTCAAAGAAGTTAGAATAACTCACATACTGTAAGGCTAGAAGAGTTGAGGGGAAAAGGAGACTGCTTAGGGTCTAGCATGCAGAGTTTCTTTTGGGGGACACTCATGTTCTAAAATCAGAATGCAATAATGACTGTACAACTCTGCAAATACACTTAAAACAATAGCAGCATGGACAGTGTGGCAAATACATTAATCTCAAAAAAGCTATTATTTCAAACATTTCTTTTAGATTCTTTGAGCATAATGTACAAATCCATAGGCATTTTGCTTTCCCTGTGGTATAGGTTTCAATTCTTTTTAAAAATTATTTTTATAGTACTGGAAAAATGAGCCTAAGGGCATTCCATCACTGCACTACACCCTTAGCCCTTTTCGGCTTTTTTATACTTTGAAATATGGTCCTGCTACATTACTGCCCAATGACCCTGAACCTCCGATTCCCTCCCAAATACCCGGATCATGGATGTGACTACCCGGATCACGGATATGACTCCCTGGATCATTGATGTGAATACCCGGATCATGGATGTGAATACCCGGATCACGGGTGCGCGCCAACGCCAGCCTGGCATCGCGCCTCTTACGTACCTTCCCATTCCCGCCCCCACAAACCTTAAAGGAATACGAACATTACCTTAAGGGTGCCAAAAACGAGCAAGCTTCGACATGCAACGTATCATCTAGAAAGACTAAATAGTTTTAACAAAACGTCAAATAAAGATAAACTAAAGAGACCGAGCGAAGCTAGCCATTTGTCCTTGCCGCAAACTTTCTCTTTCGGGTGTTAGCACTTTAAGAGCACCCAGCAAATATACTTCTGTGGGGCCAAAGGTCCCCGGAAACCTGGGTGCAGTTCCGGTGCCAATTTTAAATTCACGCGGCACGCCCAGTGCGCATGTCAGCACGCAGCCTCCCAATTCCCAGATTGCCCTTCTCTGCCGCCGCTCGCTGTGCCTCAGCCATGCTGTTCGCCAACGGCAAAGTCGCCGCCAGCCGCGCCGCCATGGATGCCGCCATGGATGCCGCCATGGATGCCGCCAGCTTCTCTCTCAAATTCGAACGGGACCAGTTTCCCGAAGGGTTCCGAATCGAAGCCAGCAAGACCCAGCAGGATGCCAGTAAGATGTTTATCGGGGGGCTTTCCCGTGATACCAGTAAGCGGGCGCTTCTAGAATATTTGTCTCAGTTTGGCGAGGTCCTCGATTTTCTGATTAAAACCGATCCCGACACCGGGCGCTCTCGGGGCTTCGGGTTCGTGCTTTTCAGTGATAGTGCCACCGTCGAAAGGGTGCTCCAAATAAAGGATCACCAGCTGGATGGCAAGAAAATTGAGCTTAAAAGGGCTAAAGCCATGGTGTTTTATTCCGCTAAGAAAAAGGTTTTTGTGGGTGGGCTGAATCCTCGAATTCCTGAGGAGAAAATCCGAGAGTACTTCGGTGCTTTCGGAGAGATCCAGAATATCGAGTTGCCCATGTGCCCGAGAACGAATGAGAGGCGTGCTTTTTGCTTCGTGGTGTATGCTCACGAAACCCCGGTGAAGAAGCTGTTAGAAAGCAGGTACCACGTGATTTGTTCTAGCCGGTGCGAAGTTAAAATGGCCCTGCCCAAAGATCGCTCCAGGCAGGCCCTGCACAAGGTGCGAAGAGATGGTTCGATCTCTCGGTTGGGCAATCGCTGGGGCTGCGGCGGCTTCCCAGCGAGCGGCCACCGAGCAAACTTGGGTGTCCGCAGAAATCAAAATGCCTTCCGAGCAAACCACAATATTATTAGAATCAATCCGAATGTGCTCAGAGCAAACCAGAATGTAGCAAACCAGAATGCTCTCTGGGTAACCCCAAATGTTCCTGTTGCAAATGGCAATGTTGTTGCGGTGGTTGGCGGCGGCAGAATTCCTTCGGTGCTGGTTCCGGTTCCCTTCTCCGTCTGCAGTGACGGCTTAAATGGCTCTCAATTCTATGGCAATTTCCAGAATGCATATAGTAATCCGCCTGTTGTTCAAGGTTACGGTGGAGATTATGTTCTCTCCTATAACTACGGGACTCAGGACGTAGGATCTGCATACAGCAACTATAATGGGCAAGCAAACCAGACCACCACTTCTCTCGGTGATGGTTACCAGGGACAGTACTGATCATTCTGAAGCAGAAAGATGAAGCCGCCAGTGAAGAACCACTGGGTCTGGGAATGAAAAGTTAAATAACTCTTATCAATTTACTGAATGACTGTTGAACTGTTGGACTGTTTTGTTGGACTATTTCTTCTTCAAGCTGTTTTTCAACTGTTTTTCTTTGAAGCACCAGTTATTTTTTGATGAAATTTGGACATTAGAGCTACTGCAGAAGAACACCTTAGAGGACTTTACACTTTAGTTTCGTAGAAGTTAACATTTCCTGGAAAATAAATTTTAATAGCTTTATTTCTGAGTGGCTTCTGTTTTGAATTGGTGTCTGTGTGCTTTGTTTTGGTGGGGGGGGGGCGGAGGAAATTTTGGTTGGCTACGTACCTTTAACTTTTATTTTTCTAGGTGGCGATACCTGGATACCGGGAGGCAATCGTAAGGTTTCCCTCTAGATTATCTATATATTCACTTTCTTCTTACATGTAATCAGTATTTACTAAACTGGCATTTAATAAACTAAACTGGGCATGGGGACACACACCTGTAATCCAGGTACTTGGGAGGCTGAGACAGGAGAATTTTGGGTTTGAAACCAGCCTTTGCAATTTAATGAGGTTGGCATCAATTTAGTGAGACTTTGTTTACAAATAAAAAAAAATAGGAGTTGGGGGAGTAGCTTGGAGGTAGAATGTCCCTAGGTTCAGTCCACAGCACCACAAAAAATAATCCAGAAACTCTTCAATTCAAGAGATTCAGAGATAGCCATGCGTGGTGGCCCATACTAGTAATCCCAGTACTGGGGAGGCTGAGACAGGAGGATCTCAGGTTCGAGGACAGCCACAGCTACTTAGGCCCTCCACAATTAGTGAGAACCTGTTTCAAACTAAAAGAATAAAAAATAAGGCTGGGGCTGTAGCTCAGAGGTAGAATGTCCCCGAGTTCAATCCCCACTAACAACAACAACAAAAAAGATTCAGAGAGAATCAGCCTCAATGTCACAAGAGGTAGAAGTTAACTAAGAAACATGGTTAAGTGCTAGGTAAAGCTTTGCAAAGGATGATGTGGTATGATTGACAAAGGTATCTAAAATATGTCTCAGGAGGAGTTATTGGAGGAGGAGTGTAGTGGTACGCCTTTGCCAATAGGCTATGTTAGGAGGAGGGGGCATGCCAAGAAGACATGCAAAAGTATTGAAGAAGACATATACCTTTGGGAAAAGAGCAGTGATTTTTTTAAAGGTTAGAAACAGGGTGCATGTGGATAATAGTAGAGGTGGGTAAGGGCTTGAACATCCCTGTTAACAAAAATACCGAGTCCTAAATGTGAACCATATATGTAGTTTCATGTTTTCTAATAAGCACACAAAACCTTTTAAAAGAACAAAAATCACCTTAATAACTTGATTCCGTTTAATAGAGCTATAGTATTTCAACATTTAATTAATATTAAAAATAAGACCTTTCACAGCATTTTTTTTTTTTACTGAACCATGTGAATCTTAAATTTAGGAAATCTCAGTTCCAACTAGTTTTAAGAGCTCAGCATAAGAGACTAGGGACTATCATGTAAGTCGGGGCAGAATCACATCACAATAGTCCTACATTACATGTTTAAGGGGTTGATTTCTGTATTTTTTAAAAATATACTTTTGATGCATTATAGTCTCACATCCTAATGCAGTTCACAGTGATAGTGACATACAGGCACACAGCTCTGGGTGGGCTTTCCCCTGGCTCCCTTCTCAGTCCCCCTTCTTCACCATACCAGGATATTGAGAATGAGATACTTACATATGTACACAATATATGTGGTAGTTGTTTTTTAATTGAACCTCCCTCTCCCCTATCCCCTTGCCCTAGACCACCTCCCTGGCTCCACTGAAATTTCTCCTCCATTATCTGAAGTCCCTCTGGTATTCCAATTACTCCCTAACTTCTGCATAGGAGAGAAAACATATGACCATTCATTTTCTGTTTCTGGCTACCATTAAAATAAAGAAGCCAATTGCCGTTTTGTATACCTGTAATCCCAGTATTGGAAGGCTGAGACAGGAGGACCACAGGTTTGCGGGACTCAGCAATATAATGAGACTCTGTTTCAAAAACAAAAAAAGGGCTGAGGGTATAATTCAGAGGTAGAATGCCCCTGCCTCAATCCCTGGTTACACACACACACACACACACACACACACACACACACACACACACACACAACTTTAATTTTAAAGAGGGAATGATATGAGATATTAAGTATCTAGTATATACCTAACAATGAGCTTCTTGCTAGGATCCCAAATCTCTGCCATCAGGTAATTCCTGGTCAAGAAGAAAAGAAGAGACATGAAAACAAGATTCTGATAATTATGTGATAATATGAGGGTAAATATGAATTTTAAAAAGGAAGTCAAATTTATTTCAGTTTGCATTTTATTAGAATGCAAATATCCTCACTACCCCCCCCAAATAAATAAACTCTTAGTATTCTCCTTAGTATCTAACAAGGACTTGTGCACATAGTAGGAACTTAGAAAATACTGAATGGTGACACAGGAGCAAAACTGGTAAGTATACATTATAAACGAAAAGAAGAAATAGGAGACGGCAATATGGTTTACTTTTTTTGTTATATTTAGAGAAAACATTTGATTAAATATTTGGGGCTTTGATGGTGGGAACATTTTTTTTTTTTGCACTAGTTATTGAACTCAGAGGCATGCTCCTTCTGAGCTATTCCCCCAGCCCTTTTTATTTTTTGGTTTGAAACAGGACCTCACAAAGTTCCTGAGGCCAGCCTCAAACCTGCAGTCCTACTGTCTTACTATCCCAAGTACTGGGATATAATCCTATAAGGCATGCGCTACCACGTACAGCTTGGTGGGAATATTTTATATAATACATAAATAAACTTTGTTAAAAACGTGAGGGCTAAAGGCGGGCGCCACGCTTGTAATCCCAGTACTTGGGAGGCTGAGACTGGAGAATCCAGGTTTGCGGTCAGCTTCAGCTACTTTGTGAGGCTCTCCGCAACTTAATGAAACCCTGTTTCAAAATAAAGAACAAGTGGGTCATGGTGGCGCACGCTTGTAGTCCCAGGGTTTGTGGCCAGCCTCAGCTACCTAAATAAGGCACTCCGCAACTTAGACTTGGTTTCAAAATAAAGAATAAAAATTAGGGCTAGGGGTATAGCTTGGAGGTAGAACGCCACTGAGTTCAATCCCCAGTACCGCAAAAAAAAAAAAAAAAAAGAATAAAAAAAATAGGGCTGGGGTGTAGCTCAGAGGTAGAATGCCCCTGGGTTCCATCCCTAGTACCACACACACACACACACACACACACACACACACACACACACACACAAAAAAAAAAAAAAGTGAGGACTAAGCCGGGCATCGTAGTGCACGCTTGTAATCCCATCCGGGGTTACAGCCAAACTCAGCTACTTTGTGAGACCCTCGGCAACTTAGTGAGACCCTCTTTCAAAAAATAAAGAATAGAAAATAGGGTTGGGGGTGTAACTCAGAGGTAGAATGCCCCTGGATTCAATCCCCAGTAACACACACACACACACACACACACACACACACACACACACACGTGAAGACTAAGTGAAATTAGTAGTTAAAATAACTATATATACATATATACATATATCACACTATATACTATATAAAATCACATTATATACATCACACTATATATACTATATAAAATCAAAAAAGGTATGTAGGATTATATTATAATGAACTTCAAAATATTAGTGGTTCAGTGTACTGAGTTAAGTTACATATTGTTCCAAATGTTTTTTGATAGCAAACTCTAAAATAGACATAATCTGTTACCAGAGGAAAAAAGGAATCTCCGGTAAACTAACAAAATAATTTATAAAACTAAATGGTATTATGCAATAGTATAGTTAAAGTCATCAGTATATCTGTATGCATATGTTCAAGACAAAGGAAAAACACAGATTCATCCTGCAGATTGTATTTAGGAGTAATCCTTTTTAATTCATCAGTTAACTAGTTGAACCCAGGTGATTTTTCATCAAGAGCTTCAGTTTCTGCACCCTTGGAGAATTAACTTGTCTACTAAGCCAGACAAAATATAGCAATATCCACACTGGCTGTTTGAACTAAGGAATTAAACCAAATAAAGTTTTAGCCAATTCAGTGTAGCAGATATTCTGATATTTCAGTTTTGCTCTGTATTGGTATTTCAGTCTTAGAAACGATGTTCATTTTATTTTTTCCAGTTCCATCTGGTTCAGTAATAAATGATTTGAGTTAAAGTTCAGTAGAAAAAATTGGGAGTGGTTCAGATTTTAGCATATTAGATACATTCAGCAAATTAGCTTAAACATTATTCTTCTTTGGTAGGGGGCTGTATTTAAGATTAGTTCAGGGTTCCTGAGGCTACACATTTTGTTAGAAATCAGATTATGCAATATCAAAGTTGTACCAAATATGTTTTATTTGTTTGTTTATGGTACTGGGGATTGAACCCAGAGCCTTACACATGCTATTCAAGTAGTATACCACTGAGCTACATTCCCAGCCATTTTTAAATTTTATTTTGAAACCGGGTCTCCTTAAATTGCCCAGACTGACCTTGAACTTGCAATCATCCTGTCTCAGCCTTCTGAGTAGACAGTTATGCATATGTTTATGTATATGCATGTGCTTAGATACTATTTTAAGAAACAGAGGTGAAAGTCTACATTTAAAAGGGTTTGATATTCTCCTTAAGAAAATAATGGCTGGGTCATACTCTCATTTATATTCTCAGAAGATCTAGACTGACAAAAGAAATGCATATGCAGTAATAATTAAATGCCCTAATGACCCAACAAAATTGAAACAAAAGAGTTTAATTTCTTGACATTTGAAATGGTTATTCTACAAAACTAGCCATTAGTCAACCTTACACTTCTCAGACTCTGCCTGATACTGGTATCCACATCTTCATATTTAGAGAAAGTAGATTTCTAAGAAGAGCTAAAACTAATTATGAAGTTAGAAAATAGTAACTATGACAAAAGATTAAGGGATCTGTGTTATTATAGAGAATAAAGTGCCTGGTAAATAATTAAATATAACTCTTGAACATTATGATTATCTGATAAAAAAAAAAGGAGACTAAGTCTGGATAGCACAGTTTCTAAGTTGAGTCAAGGTTTAGCTTATAGTTTTGTTTTGTAGGAAAAAAAGAAATTTAAAATTATGCAGTCAGGCAATTAGTCCCAAATATACATCATATATGGACCTAGTAGAATCCATATTTCTGAATATTCTTGGAGGTAAAACTCTACCAAATTTGGTATGCTTTAGTCTAAATTCATGGTTCTAAAATCTGGCATGTCATTTAAATCCCCTGAAAATCACTAGAAAAATTCCTGCATTCTACCATTCCTGGAAAATTTTATTTCAGTAAGTCTAGTGTGAGACCAAGAATCTTATTTTGTAAAGCTCCCCAGGTGGATTCTAATGGTGAGCCAGATACGAGAACCATGAAGATAGCTAAATGGGAACTTTACTCCTGCCAATTCTTAATTCTGTTATCAGTATTATAAGAAAAACTCATGAAATCTTAAGGTTTTATGATTATTCATAAAGGGTTAATAGACATACAAATGAATCAGTTTTTATGCAATATATACCCCAAAGATCTTTAACTGTATAGAACAATATTAGCAAAAGAAGTTTTTTGTGTTCCTCAAAACATGTTTTTATTTAAGTTATGTGAAAGATCAAATATCTCTTTTCAAAAAAACAGAACACACAGAGAACATCTCTCCCCCCACACACTGTAGCCCAGCAGCATTCCCACTAGTCAATACACTATGACACATTAGGATAGTAAGGCATGTAATATATGTTTAAACATGTACCTTTTGATATAACTGAATTTATAAAATAGTCAAACTCCAAATTTATGGAATAAATTACATTTTCTCTAAATCATCTTTTTTCTTTAATCTATTAGATGACTCATTTGCTAATTGCACAGTATATATTCTTACAAATGACATGGCAAATCTTTCTAGTCGGCTATGAAACTAGTCTGAAATGCAGAGGGGATTCTGTAATTTATGTTAATGATTGCTTAGAATCCTGTGTGTGTGTGTGTGTGTGTGTGTGTGTGTACCTACACATACAGAACTGGGGGTTGAACCCAGGGTGTTTGAGCACTAAACCATACCACTAGCCCATACTTGAGATGAGTTTAGTTTGTTGCCCAAGGTTAGAAAAGTCCCTTAATAGCCATATATTCAATATAATGTTTTCAGATCACTGTTGATATTGAAAGATAATGTCTGATAAGTGTTAATTAATCTCCCATTTACACTTTTCCACAATCTGAAACATTTTTTTCTCACATGCAGAAATGTGTAAAATAGGGGACTTTTGTAAATAACTGTCAATTTTGCCAGCTATAGTCCTTGCCATAAAACTATGTAATTCATTGGTCTGTAGAAGAACTATGATATAAAATATATTAAAGGACCTATATAAATGCAAATACAACAAAAAATACAATTGATTTTTATGGATCTTAAGTCTTAAATGTAAGTAAAAGCTCTGTAGACTACTAGACACAGTCTGATAAAATGTCAAAATGGTTCCCTAAGGGAAATCAGAATGATGTTCCAGAATACCATTTTTAACAGTTCCGACTGTTCTTTGTTACTTCCAGATTTGCTTGGGGGAAGGGTTGTCACAAAAGTGCTAAAAAGGCTCCTAAAAAATAAAACCATAAGAAGATACTGCTTAAAGGGAAAAGATACATGGTAGCTGCCTGAAATTCTTCTGCTGAAATTCTCTTTAGTGATTCCATTTATACAGTCACACAAACACAGGACTTTTAACTCCTCCATTAAAATCCTAATAAAGGTTTCATTCAAATAAATGAATAACAACCCCCACCCAGTATTTATAGATTACTGTAAGTTCAACATCTTTGGAGAAAACTAATCAGCTAATAGCCATCACTACTCCTTAGGTAGATGATTCATTTCTGACATACATAGGAAAAGAGAAAGGTTTGAGAAATTTCCCTATCCCTTAGAAGCAATCAGGGACAATATTGAAATCTGTTTGCAACCTCTTCATATCCAAGGGTAGAGCATGCCAATTACTTCTCCCTGGTCTCATAATTTAAAATAAAATAAAAAAAAACAAGAGTACTAACAATAATTGTAGTCACCATATTCTGAGTACTACCAATTTGCCAGACTGTCCTATGTGTTAACCCTCACAATGGCTATTTGAAGAAATTGATAATTGTTTCTCACACATAAAGAAGGAAGTTGTGGTTACGTTTTTATGCATAAAAACACAGCTAGTCAGTGACAGACTCAGGCTGTGAATTCAGCTCTTTCAACTTCCCTGGGGCCTGTTTGATTTTTACGGTATGACACCACCTCCCTCAGCATAGCATCCTGTGCAAACTAAGTCAGACTCACACTTTCATGTTCTTCTAAGAATAAAGTATTCAAGATAAGAACAAAGTTCAGAAAAATGTAGATTAAACATAAAATGGTTAAGACATTAGGTAAGGTAGTAGTGGTAACAACAGTACAAATAAATTGGAGAACAGAAGACTCTACTTTGAAATGTAGATAAAGGGATATATTTTCAGTCATGGAACAACCCCCAACCATGACACTCAGTTTTTCAATGGAAAGGAATTAAGCTCCAAGGAAGTAGGTGGCATAATACATTTGATTTCTTATTCAGGTTGTGGAACTAACCAAAAATATGCTACAGGCTACAGCAATTGTGTTGTATTGGTACAAAGAAGGAAAAGGTACCTTTAGTGAGAATAAAATAATCATTTTGCCTTGTGATAGGAAGCTTCATTAATTTTAAGCTTTGCCAAATACTATTTTCCAATTTTCCCAAACTAAATGGAAAGTGAGGTAATAAGTTTGTAAAAAGTTAAAAGGGAGAAAAGAGATGAGGGAGGGAGGGAGAGAGTAAAAGAGGGAGGGAGGAACAGTTTGAACTAATTTCTAGATACTTAATTTACACAATATTCCTAATTCTGAAATGTTAAACCTTTTGTTCCTTTCTCAAATATATACTTTAGCTATATTATTTTTAGTATTTTTATCTTAAAGTAGTGATCTCTCAAATGATTTACAATAATGCTTCACCAGCTATGCCAGCTTAAATGTTACTCCTGACTGGTGTTCTTAACTGTTTATAAACAGGCAACTCTTATGCCACACTATTAAGTACCATTAGGCTGTACTAAAAACTAGAACTTCATTTTGGCAGTGATTTTTTTAAACACAGTACCTCCATTTATATATGTATATATGTGTGTACAAAAAGCTTTATTCCAAACTTAAAGGTTAGAGCAGAAATTGAATAAGAAATATCTTCAGTAAAATACACAGCATAAAAAATGTCGGGAGAAGCTAGTTTTAGAATCCTGAGACAGAGTGCATTAAAATCCCTGAACAAGGACTCAGAAGTCTCTTAAGACAACAACTACCAACAACTAATGTCTTTAGAGAACACCTTCCCTCCAAACTGTGCTAGGAGAGAAGAGTGGAAACTTTATAACAAAAAGGGGGGATTTATTGAAGCTGAAATTTTCCTTCTGCCACCAAGTCACCTTGGAAATAATGAATAAAATAGATGGAAAGAAAAAGAGTGTCTGAAGAGAAATATGGCAGGGCATAGAAAGATGTATGTTTGTATATACATATTTACAAATAAAATTTTTTCTAAAGGACTTCGGAAGTTTCAAAGCCTATGCAATTAATTTCTACAATACTGGAAAGAAAAGCTCATATTCTTGAACTGCAAAATGAGATACTCTTAACCCACTAACAATGTGCTATCTCTAAAGTCAGGGTCCTGTATGGACTTTGAGTTTATTGGGAAATATATTATCTGTTTGTACTGCTTTAGGAAGTATCATGGGAGAAACAAAACAAGGTTGTCAGATGGGTAATGAGAAACACAACAAGTTTTACATTAAAAAATAATAATGTGATAGAAAGAGCATTAGACACTAGAGCATAGTAAAAGAAATTGAAACAAAATTTAGCTATGTGACTTTTCATGCAAAATATGAGCAAAGGATTAATGTTTGAGGTTTTAGGGAAATATGTGACATTGATTACTTGCTACATTTTGGATCTCTAGTGGACAGTCTTTGAACTGTACTTAAAAATTTTGATTCTCAGCTGGGCATGGTGGTGCAAGCTTGTAATCCCAGTACTTGGGAGGCTGAGACCAGAGGGTCTCAGGGTTCATGGCCAGCCTCAACTACTTAGTGAGGCCCTCCACAACTTAGTGAGATCCTATTTCGAAATAAAGAATAAAAAATAGGACTGGGGTGTATAGGTCAGAGGTAGGATGCCCCTGGGTTCAATTCCAAGTACTGCAAAAACAAAACAAATCAAAAAACTGATTCTGTGTTAACACTATCCTAAACAGTTATCACAAGGATACATACCGAACTTACAATATTTCATTTGGTGCTCACTACAATGATCCACACAGAGGGCATCTACACAAGATGTTTATGGCTTGAAGCTACAAATGTCTTTGCCAGCACCCTCAGGCCATTCGGTTATTTATTCCATCTCTGGTGAATGACTTCTGCAGCTCTGGATTGGGGGTGGTGTGTGTGTGTGTGTGTGTGTGTGTGTGTGTGTGTGTGTAAGGAGAATCCAATAAGAAGGAAATAGAAATCTAGTCCCCAGTATCAGGTAGATTAAAATTTGGCCACATAGGCAATTCAATAATATGTCCAAAGTGAATTCATTGCTGAATTTAAAAACATTGAAAAAATAAGCATCCAGAGTCATATTCATAATAAACACATAAATACAAAGATGAGGAATGACATAGTCCTTGATAAAATTACAAGGATTGATGCAGTTAGAAAAAATAATCATTTTGTAGCCATCATAGTCAAGATTGATTCAAGCAAAATTTATCAATTGATCCACCTTGAGTTGACTCTTGTGCAGGGTGAGAAAGTGGGGTTTATTTCCAGTTTCCTGCATATGGCTAACCAGTTTTGCCAACATCATTTGTTAAAGAGGCTATCCTTTTTCCAGTGTATATTTTTGGCTCCTTTGTCAAAAATCAGTTGACTGTAAGTCTGCTTGTCTGTTTTTGAGTCTTCTATTCTGCTCCATTGGTCTATGTATCTATTTTTGTGCCAGTACCATGCTGTTTTTATTACTGTGGCTTTGTAGTAAAGTTTAAAGTCAGGTATTGTGATGCCTCCTGCATGATTTTTATTGCTAAGAACTACCTTGGCTATCCTGGGCTTTTTGTTTTTCCAGATGAATTTAAGGACTGATTTTTCTATG
>PVLC010000155.1:0-65151 GCA_004027655.1 Graphiurus murinus
GGAGGAGGAGGAGGAGGAGGAGGAGGAGGAGGAGGAGGAGGAGGAAGAAGAGGAGGAGGAGGAGGAGAAAGGAAGGAAGGAAGGCAGGCTTCTGATAAGCCAAGTCATTCAAGGAGACACTTGAGTTAGCCAGAGATGGCTGGGATTGTAGCATTTGTTTCTTTTGTTCGTTTGTTTGTTGTTTTGGTTTTTGTGGTACTGAGGATTGAACCAGGGGCATTCTACCTCCGAGATATACCCATAGACCTATTTTATTTTTTATTTTGAAACAGGGTCTCACTAAGTTGCAGAGGGCCTCACTAAGTAGCTGAGGCTGGCTGCAAACCTGTGATCCTCCTGTCTCAGCCTCCCAAGTACTGGGATTACAAGCATGGCACCCATGCCCAGCATGGATGGCAGCATCTGAAACAGCCCCTTCTCTGCTTACAGGACCTGTGAAAGGCTGAGGGTCCTCACACCAGAAATGACTGAGAATTTCCGGAGAGGAGGCAAGCTGGGGCAGAAGCACTGAGCTGGGAAGTTGTACTAACGACCTTGAAAGAAGACTTGGCTAACTGAGGACACTTTCGCTCAGCCCCTGTATGGGTTCCTCCGGAGCTGAGGTCTGAGCTCCCCCGAGGGTGCCGGCTGAGCCTGGTGGAGGTGGCACAGAGCATGAACTCGATTCCCCTGCTGCAGAAGCACTTTGGGAGGCACTCACAGCTCAGGACTTAAAATAAGTGCACAGGAGAGTTACAGAGCCCTCATTCTTCTGGAGTCCTGGGATGAAAGAAGGTTTAGAAAGGACAACTGGTACTGAGGAGGGGAGGCCAGAACTCGGCACTGACAGCCTCCTCTGAAAGTCACCAAGGCAGTGCCTGAGTCTCTGAGGATGGAAGAAGCTTCCGAACTCTACAACAAGAGAAAATTTCCTGGCTCGGGCCCCAGGCCTTTGTGGAGAAGCAGAACCACAGGCGTGACCCCAAACACTGACTTCCAGGCTGTGAAAGGTGGCCAGCAACAGCCGCCTCAGAAGTCCTCACCTCTCACGGAGCCATGCTGCCTCCAGCCTGCAAGAGACATGCATTTCTCTGGAGTGTTAAAACATACAGAGTATGTATGAGAAAAAAAAATCAAGAGACACCCAGTGATAGTCACTTTTGAATAAATATCCCTGGGTTTTCATTATTCTTTTTTTTTTTTTTTTGCAGTACTGGGGATTGAACTCAGGGGCATTCTACCTCCGAGCTACACCCCCAGCCTTATTTTTTATTCTTTATTTTGAAACCGGGTCTCACTAAGTTGCGGAGTCTGGGTTTTCATTAATCTCAAGGTTTTTTTATTGAACCCAGGGGAGTTCTACCTCTGAACTACATTCTGAACCTTTGTTCTGAAACAGGGTCTTGTTAACTTGCTGAGGGTCTTGCTTAAATGCTAAGGCTCAAACCTGTGATCCAGCCTCCCAAGTACTGGGATTACAGGCACCTACCACTGCGCCTGGCTACTAGGTTAAGTATTAACATCATTCTCCCTTTTTGTCCTCGTGAGCAGAAACTCTCTTCTCCCTCCTCTCTGGCACTGAGCAGCCTGGTCTTTAGGGTTCTCTCTTCCCTCTCTTCTATGCAGTGGTTTCCCAGGTGCAAGCCCATCAGACCTACAAATTCTCTGACCTCATCCCACATCTACTGAAACATAAACTCTAGGGTTGAGTGCAGAAATCTGTTCAGAGTGCCCCCAGAGATTTGGAGGCACCTTCTGAAGAGAACCTCCATCTCAGGAAGGCCTGCACACAGACCTCTTGTCCCCAGGGAATGCCCCCGGCCACCACAGACACAGTGGTTCCTCAATGCACTCACCCATCCCTACCATTCCAGAATTTGTCCTATGTTACTCCACCCCAAGACAATATGGGTTTATCACTAGGTATCTGTAAAACTTCAGGACCTACGTGAGAAACCAGAATCTCAAGGCCTTGGACGAGGGATGGAGTTCTATGGTTTTTATATGGAGATCATTTCAGTTATATGAATGGGTTTTTGCCTTACATATTTAAATTCAAAGTCTGAGATCCAACAGCTGGGGGAAGTAGGGTGCTCATTGTTTATTAGGTTGCTTGACTAAAATTTGAAGTGAGAAAAAAATTCACACTAAATAAGATGAGATACTAGCCATTCTTTGGTATCATATAAAAGAAGGAGTCCTAATCTGTGGGAGATGGAAGTGTAGGAGTTCTATTTTGTCTTGTTTTCTTTTCCTTTTATAACAATTGCCTTTATCCTTCCCCAACTCTGCAACATGAAGAAAAGCACCAGGAGAAAGCAGTAGCATGGATGAGCAAGAAGAATCCTCCGGGGATCAGCAACAGCTGGGCGGATAGCTCGCTACTGGACCGTCTGTTCTCCATGGCAATTAGATTTTCCAGATGTCGTGGGCTTACAAACAGAGACAAGAGGACATTGTGACTGGAATAGGCAGCTGAATTGAAATGGTACTCAGAAGGGACTGACCCTAGAGATACTTAGGAAAGGAGGGAAATAATTGAATAGGGTCCCTGGAACTGAAATGAATCCACAACTAATACTAACCCTCAGGTCCCAAGAATCTGGCCCCCAACCAAAGCAGAAATGTTGAGAGGTGGGGCATGGCTACAGGAGGTGAGTCCCAGAGAGCAAAGCGTGGCCTTGAGAAACACGTCTAGTCCTGGTCTCTCTCCCTCCCTCCCTCCCCTCTTTCCTCTCTTCTCTTTTCTCTCCTGGATCCTTCCCAGTTGCCATAAGCTGAGTACTCCCCCTCCCTTGGAGTTGGCTAACCAGGGACTGACCCTCTGGAATCGTGAGCCAAATAAATGTTTCCTCCTCCAAGTTGTTCTTGTTGGGCATTTTGGTCAAAGTAATGAAAAATCTGACTAACACGGTCTTTGTCAATGTGTAGTATTTCCCCCTAAGCCATAGGATATATATTTCAAGACCCTCCATAGATGCCTAAAACCACCAATAGGAGCAAATTCTATGTATAGTATTTTTCTTTTCTGTACAGGCATACCCATGAAGAGTTTGAGGTATGAATTAGACACAGTAACAAAATAACAATTACTACTAATAAAACAGAATGATCATAAAAATATGCTGTCATGAAAGTTAAACGAGTGTGATCTGTCTCTCTCTTAAAAGATCTTATTATATTGGTCTCATCTTTCTCTCCTTGTGGCAATGGTGATGGGAGATGATCCTGAAGCAAACACTCCCTGGCTTCCCCTTGGCACAACTGAATTGTCAACATCACTCCTCCGGTACTTTGGGGTTATCATTAAGTAAAATAGGGATTACTTGAACATTAGTGCCACGGTACCACAACAGTCAACCTGATAAGCAAGAAGCCTGTGACATGACTGCAGGTGCAAGATGCAGCAGGACATCATGCTGTTCAGAATGATGTACAATGCGAAATGTGATTTGTTGATTTCTGGAACTTTTCATTTAATATAATTGGATTGTTTTCAAAGGTTACTGAAGCCTCAGGAGAGGGGCACTTCTGTGTATAGGAAGCCAGTTGATCTGAGGCTGGAATCGAACACCTATGGTCTTTCACCCAGCTCCTCCAGCTGAGTCAGTGCATTGACTGTCCAAGCTGTGGTAGACAAATCTCACTGTAAGATACATACAGTATATTCTGGAACAGTGACTCCTATTTGTAATCCCAACTACTTGGGAGGCTGAGGCAAGAGGATCATGAGTTTGACCAGCCTTGGCAAATTACTGAGAACCTGTCTCAAAATTAAAATGGCTAGGGATGTAGCTCACTGGTCCTCAATATCTGCTGGTTCTGCATGCAGAAATTCAACCAACGGCATATTTAAAATATTTGGAAAGAAACTTGTTTTGCAATGAACATAGTCACGTTTCTTTTAATTATTCCCCAGATGAGACAGTATAGCAACCATTTATCTTGTATTAGGTATCATAAGTAATCTAGAGATGATTTAAAGTATACTGGAGCATTGCATAGGTTATATGCAAATACTAGGCCATTTTATATAAAGGATTTGAGCATACATAGATTTTTATCCTCAGGTTTTGGAACCAATCTTCTACCGATATCAGGGGACTGCTGTTGTACTATAAATCTTCTTCCTAGCCTTTCCCCAAAGATTCTGAGCCATTTTCCAAACTATCTATGTACTGTGAGGTGGGAATTAATGAGGCTATTCTAGGATTGTGGGGAACTGGTTCTGAACTGATGCTCTTGCAAGAAATCAAGACTGTCCCCATGTTTCATCCACAGGCCAGAGCTTTCCATGGACCGGAATCAATTGTGTTGAACTTCTGCAACGTGGACGGGGTTGTGCTTGCTGTTTTCTCCTAGTTAGAAAACACAGGTCTCGCTATCAGGAGGTCATAATGGAATTGCAAACTCACCTGCTGGGGCCTTCCTGCTGTTAGTCTGGAAGTATTGGTACTTGGAGGAAGGCTATTTTCAACCAAAGGAATCCATTGAAATGAAAGCTAAAACTGCGGCAGACACTTTAAGTCCCTTGTGACATTGCAGGGAGGGGGTCACCAAAAAAAGAAATACAATATCCCCTGGGAGAATTGATCCTGATTATCAAGGGGGAGGTACATCTAGATCTCAGAGATCTCAGATATAGTTTCCTGGTACTAAGGAGGAGGACATCCAGTAGCAACATTAAAAGAAAACTCTAACACCCTGTATTGCCAGAACCATTGAGGTAACAGACCTTTTGGAAAGGAAAGTTTTTGCTCACCTTTTCTAAAGAATTCCAGTTGATCATGGTGTTTCTAAGAGCTGCAGAAATGCAAGTTAGGTCAGAGGGAGGTCAGTAAAGAATCCAGGGTCTCTGATTGGCACAGAACCAAGGATGACCATGTGCCTACCTCATCATATTGCTTGTTTGGCATGCTCTCATGTGTATCTATAAGGGAGTTTGATTTTACCCCTCTCTGGTGGTTAATCTGGATTGTCAACTTGACTGGATTATGAAACACCCAAGATTATGTGACATTGGGTGTGTTGATGAGATTTTGGCTTATATAAGGGCAAATTGAAGGGGTAGTCCTGCCCTGAATGTGGACAGCACTATTCTGATATACGCAGGACCTGGATAAAAAGGAGTAAACTGTATGTTTCTTCCTGAAGAAAGCTTGTCTGCTCTTGCCTGGAATATCAACCTTCAGCTCTTTGAACTGGACGTGCACCATCATTTTTCCAGAGTTTCCTGGCCTTTCCATCTTGGAATGGGACTATATTATCAGTCACTCCTACTATGAGAGTCTAGCTTTTGGACCACTCAACCAGCCGCTGGTTCTTCCAGCTTGCTGAATGCAGGCAGCCAGTTGGGGTTATGCTGCTGATTTGATAAATTCCCTTTTACCATATACATATCTTGTGAGTTCCATTATTCTAGTGAGCCCTGAATAATCCCACCATCTTTTATTTCTCTACCTTTTATATAAATTATGCTGGTACAGTTAGCTTCACTTACTAGCCAACAGCTACAAAACAGCAATAATAAATAATAAAATTTCCGGCTTGTATAAAATCAGCAAGAGTGAGTATCCCTGTCATATCCTGACATCACTCTCATAATCCTCAACCCTTCCTCCTTGACTTCTTAAAATACCTCCTCAGATATGCATCCCTCTCCTCACCTTCAGATCCAAAATTCATGAAAATCACTGCTGTGGTCTGAACATTAGGGTCTCCCTAAAATGTTGAAACCTAAGTCCCAAAATAATACTATTAAGAGGTGGAATTTTAGGAGATAACCAAGTCAGAAGGGAGTCTCCATTCTCATGCAGGGGATTAGTCCTTGTAAAAAAGGGTTGGAGGGAGCTGTGCTGCCCCTTCTGCCACATGGGAACACAGCAGGTGACTTCTCGGAATCAGGTCTTCACCAGACAGTAAACACAAGAGTGCTTGGGGCTCAGGCATCTGGAACTGTGAGCAGCAAGTGTCTGTTTTTTAGAAATTTCCCAGATCAAGAATTTGTTATAGCAACCTATGCAGACTAAGACAGCCTGCCCTTCCTAATGATGATTCCTTAACTGCTAATCATAACTCAGTCCTCTGTCCTGTGAGCCCCCTCCAGACTACTGTGCTGAAGAGATCACTGTCGATGCCCCCGGTTACCAAGCTCAAGGCACACTCTTCCGGATCCTCAGTCCAGACCATGTTCTACATCCAGGTGTAGAACATCTACATCTGTTCCCCTATTGAACCTCTCAACTTCAGACACTTCTTTGATCTATTCCTTTCTGTTCCTTTTTATTGGGGCTTTCATTTTTTTGGGGGGGGAACCAGTTTTTAGAAAATACTTTTGGGCCTTCACTATATGACTGAGAAATGAAAGGAAGCTATTTGGAGGAAGTGACTTGTATGTTGACACCTAAAGAAGGAACAATAGCTAAGCAAAAAAGGAATAAGGGAAGGAGAAGGACACTTGAAATAAAGTGAACAATTTCTTGAAAGGTGTGCAAGAGCATGTTGGGGACATTACCAGCAGCCCAGGCTAGATAAAGCATCAACTCTGAAGCATGAGCCATAAAAGGTGAAGTAGATGCTTACATCATGAGCTGGAGAGGGAGCGCATGGGGTAGAGAACTGGTGTAGGATCAGCAACTTAGGAGTCCTCTCTAGGATGGGCAGACTGCATGTGTGGGCTGATGTAACGAACTCTTGGTCTGGGTAATGGCAGGGAGGGTTTTCCCTGCCATTACCTCAAAATGTGGATTTCATGGAGAAAGAACTGGATAGTCATGGAAAGTTTGTAAGCAGAGGACTGGCAAAGGATTGCACTTCAGAAACATGATGCTGTGAGAGTGGAAGAATGGAGGCAAAGGCTGAGGCTAGAGACCAGCATGGACACCTACGCTGGCCTAGGCAGGAGGCAATGGTGGGATAAGATGCAGCCAAACTAGCAGGGCATGGTGACACACACCTGTAATACCTGTACTTGGGAGGTTGAGACAGGAGGATCTCAGGTTTGAGGCCAGACTCAACAACTTAGTGAGGCCTTGAATCAACATAAAAAATAAAATAAGCCTGGGGATATAACTCAAAGGTAGAATGCCCCTGGGCTCAATCCCTAGCATCACAAGAAAACAAAGAAGGAGAAGAAGAGGGAGAAGGAGGAGTAAGAGGAGGAGGAGGAGCAAGAAGAGGAGGAAGAGAAGGAGGAAGAGCAAGAGGAGGAGGAGGAGCGAGGAGAAGCCACTGCACAGATGGAAGGAGCCATGGAAAGTTTTGTAGTACATAATTATTCATCCCTTGAATCGGTTACTATATGATGGATTAGCCAGCACAGGTAGTGTTACATGATTAGCTCTGTTAATCTGTTACTCCATATTACAGCATCAGATAACAAGAGGTAGCACTCTAGTGGCTAATGGTAACACTATAAGAAAAACCTTCTGCCCCAGCCACACAGCCAGTTCTTCAAGTGGCCCTGTTCTTTTGCCCTCATGAACATGGATAAGGACCTCTGCTAATGATGATTCTGGAGGTGTCAGGAAGGGAGAGGCATTTTGTTGCTGAAAAGCTAGATGAGATTCTATGCTGTTTATTCCAGGATATTCTATTACATATTGACATACAGTCAGTCCTCCATACCTGTGGAAGCCTCCTCCGTGGATTCAACCAACCACAGATTGAAAGTATCACAAAAAATAAGTGGCATCTGTACTGAATATGCACAGACTTGTTCTCTTGCCTGTATTCCCTAAGCAATACAATATGATAGCTATTCACACAACACTTGCATCACATCAGGTATGACAGGCAATCTGGGGCTGATTTAAAGTATACAGGAGGATAAGGGACTTGAACATCCACAAATTTCAGTATGCACAGGGGTCTAGAACCAATCTCACAGGCATTGTGAGAGTTGACTATACTTACCATATTTCAAAGTACCCTTGTAGAAATCTCTGCAGGCAAAACATTTGTCTTTGTGCTCTTAAAAGTGCCGGCTCTTAATTTGTTTTTGTTTTTTTAAATATAAGTTGTTTTTTTGAAATAGAAGTTCTAATAAATCCATGAGAAAAGGCTATCTTTACCCCCAGGGGGTATTCAATAATGTGGGGAGTGGGTGTTACTGGCATCTAGAGTCAGAGATACTGCTAAAAATCCTACAGCCCACAGAACAGACCCCACAACAGCGAATCATTTGGCTTCCCAACATCAATAATACCAACCCTATTCTTGAGCTTAGAGTCCCTTTAGTGTGATTTATATAAACAGAAACAAAGACATCTCTACTTTAATGAAATCACCCCCTATTGATAAATGAGCTGGGGCTCAAAGCACTCGTTTATTTCATCCAAGGTTTCATCACTAGTAAATTGTGATGTTGATACACAGTTGAGGGATGACCGTCTCCACCACACCATGAGCTTCCCAGCTCTATTTCGCAGCAGGAACCCGGCAGCCACAGATCCAGCGCCCCACCGCCATCAAATCAATGCATCTCTTACCTAGGATAATACAGCTATATGCCTTTGCATAATTGTTAAAAATGCAGCAGTTTGGTTCTGATCTTGGATTCTTTGCCCTAGCTTTCAAAGTAAAAAAAAAGAAAGAAAAGAAAAAGCCTTCAGTTTTGGACAGAGCACTGGGGTGTATCTCAGGGAATCCAGGCTGCACCTGCACCAAGCTTTCTCTTTTTCCCTTCCCTGTCCACTGTCCTCTTACCAGGTCAGCTCTTCAGAGAGCATGCTAGGTCTCCAGGCCCAGATGCTAATGCCTTCCTGCACACATCTCCTATTAAGGATTTATCTTTTTATTTCACGTAGCGCTGCTTGCCAGCTTGCTTCAAATCTCCTTTAGAAATGAGCAGACCGCATTTGCTTTCTGCATTGTTAGTGTTATAAGCAAGACACTGTTTGAAACTGAAAGAAGCAGGCACACAGCACACGCTTGGTGAGTTGGCTCCTTTATTAGGCTACTGGCTGTATTTCCCAAATACACCTACACAGGCACTGAAGCGGGGATGTGGTCTACACCTTCAAGGATCTGCCTTCAAGTCACTGTTCTCCTGGGGCTTCGTCAGCCCTGGTCTACCTGTCTGCTGACCCAGCCACCGGCGGCACGGGAAAAGCCCAGCGCTGGCTGGACGAAGCCATAGGGTTCACTGCTACATTGTTCAGCTATAGTTTTCTCCTGCCCACGCAAACGTTGTTTCACTCCTCTGGAATTTTCTGTCTCCCTATTTCTTTCTTTTTTTGCAGTACTGGGGATTGAACCCAGAGGCATTCTACATCTGAGCTACACCCCCAGCCCTATTTTTTATTCTTTATTTTTAAACAGGGTCTCACTAAGTTGCAGAGTGCCTCACTAGGTAGCTGAGGCTGACAGTAAACCCAAATCCTCCAGTCTCAGCCTCCCAAATGCTGGGATTACAAGCATGTGCCACCATGCCCGGCTTCTCCCTATTTCTTGATTGTTTTTCCTATATTAAAAAAAAGTACCTGCAAAAAAAAAATCTGTATTTTTTCAGGAAATTATGGACCTGCCACCCAGATCTAGTCATTCATTTAACAATGACTGAGTCCTCCCATGTCTCGGGACTAGATACTGGGGTACACGGAGGGCAAGATAAAGGCCCTGCCCCTGTGGGTAAAGACATAATGCAAGGTCACCTAGATAATATGCAAGACAGGGAGTCAGGCAGGGGCTGTTAACAGAGTCAGGCAAGGCGACTCTGAGGATGGGACACTGGGACTGTCTGAATAAATGCGAGTACATTGGAAAGAGAGTCCTAGGCAGAGAAAACACCAGCTGCAAAGGCCCAGAGGTGGCAGGAATACCAAATAGGCTGAGGTGGGGAAGCAGAGCACTGTAACGGAGCCTGCAGGAGAGCTGGGAGATGTAGTCAACACCCGGTCTTACTCAGAGTCAGGAACCATCTCTGAGAGGCCTGGAATGCATAGTCTGATGGTTTCAAAAGGCCATTTGCTGGCATCATTTTTAATGCTAGACTTGATGAGGAAGTGGACAGTCCTGGCCGGGCGTGGTGGTGCACACTTATGATTCCAGTACTTGGAAGACTGAGACCGGAGGATTGGATTTGCGGCCAGCCTCAGCTACCTAATGAGGCCCTCCACAACTTAATGAGACCCTGTTTCCAAATAAAGAATAAAAAATAGGGCTGGAGGTAGAATGGCCCTGGGCTCTGAGGTAGAATGGCCCTGGGCTCAATCTCCAGTACCAAAAAAAAAAAAAAGAAGGAAGGAAAGAAAGAAGGAAGGAGGGAGGGAGAGAGGGAGGAAAGGAAGGAAGGAAGAGGAAGGAAGGAAGGAAGGAAGGAAGGAAGGAAGGAAGGAAGGAAGGAAGGAAGGAAGGAAGGAAGGGGAAGAAAGAAGACAGTCCTAAAACTGTACAAAGGGACAAAGGGAGTGTGTTCTGATGGTGAGAGATTAGGGAAGTGTAGCCAGGCCTGTGTGTGCAGACTGCTGCGTTCCTGTGTCTTCACAGGTAAGGATGCTATTCTCCTCTGGGTGTAGGGAGGCACCTCTTGAATGAGAATCCTTCCCCCCTAAAGCAGGTCATAAAACTTAGCATCGGACTTCTGACTTTCCCCTGGAGCAGTCCTAGGACCTTCATTCATGCCGTGACCTCCCTATAGCCAGAGGACAGTGGCCTGCCTGGCAGGGCTGAGCCCACTGACCAGTTTGGACGAGACAGAATGAGGCATGTGTGTTTGCATGACCTCCCAAGCATTTTTACAGTAAAGACACAAAAAGCAACTGGAAAAGCTCTTGAGGCCAGAACACTGAAATCCGTGGCAGTGAATATCAGCTCTCTCTGGATACATTTCAAATAGGTGCGAGCAGAAAGGAAGAAAAACAAGAACGGCGAATATTTGACATAGCAGAAAACAATCTAATCCTCCTTCTGCCTTAATAACCTCCATTTGTTCTGTGTTCCTTCTTCGCTTTCAAACATTGTGTAGAAGAAGAAAAAATCATTCTCTTGAGGAGAATGATTCCAAGCCATTAGGGCACGAAGATTGCCAGGCATTACAAACACTTAAGATCTGCATGGATGCCAAATGAAAGGAAGTCGTTCCTTCTCTTCCAGCCTCACAGCAAGATGCGCTTGGTTAAAAGGGTCATTCAATTGCCAAGAAAATAATAACCTCAGGTTTTCAAAATAAATAACATTTTGGTCTGCGTTCCAATTCGTAATATCAAGATCACCAGTGTGTGTCCTGATGCTCGTGTACTTACACATGTGGTCTAATTTATCACTATAATGAAACAGCAGTGGATATTTCTAGGTCTGTTTTGCAGGTGCTGAACGCACGTTGTAGAAGTGTTGAGTTGTTCAAGGTCACAAAGATCCCCAGAAAAGCACCTTCCACTGGACAGAAATTTCTCCTGTGAAAGGATTCCAAACAGAAAACAAAAATAAAATACAGCAGTTCTTTAGTTTGGAACCCATCTCTTGCTAGTCCTTCACAATATATATTTTCTGTTTTCTTCCTACTGAAGTAATTATTTATATTCATAAGGTAATTTTATTTCCTTATCAATCATAGCTCTCACACACATTTAAGAATTTCCTTGGAGTGATATTCCAATGCCATGGAGAGAAAAAAAAATGGATTCTGATGTGTTTGAAAGAATTAGGTTCTCAATTTAAAAAGCAATTATTCTCATTGACATCTTATTTGGCAGGAAGCCGGGAGATGGGACCCTGGACTGCACGAATAGAGTCACAGTAACGACAAACGAGGGGAGAGCTCTGGGTCAGGAAGCAGTGGCATGCCAAGGTCTTGTCCCAGGCTGAAGCAGCCAGCCCTGAATTTAGACATTTCATCTCTGAGTTCAAGGCTTCGTGCCATAAACAAACCTCTGCGCTCAGACAAGAACGAGCAGATCTGAGCTTTTCAGAGAAACAGGGAGTTAGGATGATTGTATGGAATCTGCCATTTTTCAGAGCTGTTGACTATTCTCATTCATCTCCAGGTCATTAGGCAGGTCAAACCAAAAGTATCTGCAGGCCAAACCTCAAAGCCCCCTCTTTGCAAAATTCTGCATCAGATGCATTCTGAGCTCCAGGAGTGTTTGAGCCTCGCTGTTCTTGTGGGTTTTGTTGCAAGAACCACGCATCGGGAAGCAAGCAGTTGACTTGCCCTCATGTGGAGTGATTGCTTTGGGACTGACCCTGGAGGAGGCTGGTCACTGGAGAGCCCCCATTGCTGGCTGTGCTGGGGGCGCCTGACTCTGTATGTCACCATGACACTGCTGCCGGATTCCAAATGGCATCACCTCGGCTATACCCTTATTGTCAGGGATGAAACAGCCATCTTAGGAAGAAGGCTCAGTCATTTCAATTCAATGCGCTTCCTTCTCCCAGGGCTTTCCCTAAGCGATCTCCTGCTCTGTGGTTTCCAACACACTCTACCACACTCCTGTCCCTACAACCACAGAAATGCAGAAGTCATAGGACACACTGGACAAACAGAAGCATCCAAAGGCAGACAATGGTTCTGCAGCAACGCAGCCTGCAAGACTCTCTGTCTTTGGTTGCCCAGCAGCTCCTGCAAAGTAGATGCTTAGCTTTGCGACTTAGACAGTCCTCAGAGGCTGGATGTGGTTGCCTGCCTGCGGTCCTCCCTGAATTCCCCCTCTCGCCAAGCTCACAGCCAGGCCCCAGCATCTCAGCCTGCACTCTGTAGAGATCTGCCCTGTCACCGTCTTGAAATTCCAATAATGTATTTTAGAACTTATTATTTTTCTCTAAGTGAAATCTGCTGGAAAGGTAGAATAGGCCCATGAACAGAAAAGCTTTGGGGAAGACAGGAAGAATTGTATATATTTTGTACCTTAAAATGGGGGAGAGTGTACAGTTTTCTCTACTCTCACAATCTTCTGACACCAACGATGTGAGTTTTCCATATCCCGAGATTGGAGGACACCAAATGAGATGTCCTACCATTTAGTTCAATGTTGGTACTAACTGGAGTCTGGGCAGAGCCCCGAGGTTGAGGTCAGAGCCAATCATAGCTTGCTTCTCTTCTGGCTTCTGACTAATTAACAAGATTGGTAGTCAGTGACCTCTGTTGTGTTCAATAATGTGTTCGGATGCCACACAGACCTCAGGAAAGTACTGTACTTACTATTACCTGTTTGATGTAGAGGATACAAGTGAAGGGGAGCTCAGCTGCACCTGGAAGCTCCTGACCCCTTTGTCTAGGGTTTGGGTGTCCTCCAGAGACCCCTATGTTGAAGGCATGGTCCCCATCCTATGATGCCTTTGGGAGGTGGTGGGACCTTTAAGAGGTGGAGCCTGGTGGGAGGAAGTTAGGTCACTGGAGGTGTGCCCTTGAATGAGGCACTGGGACTCTGGCGGCTTTGCTCTGCCATGTGCTTCCCAAAATAATGTGATCCTCCTCACAGGCCTCAAAGCAATGCAGCTAGCAGACATGGACTGCAGTCTCTGCGGACGGACGCAAGACAAAACAAACCTTTTTTCTCTTTAAGTTGATTTATCCCAGGCGTGTGTGGCAGCAACAGAAAGCTAAGACAGCTTCTTTGTACTGACAGGATTGATTAACTAATTGGCCACTGGTGATTGAACTCCCATCCAGCCCCTCTCCTCTCCTAAGAGGTCATGAGGGTGAGGCTGAAAGTTCCAATCCTCTAATCCTGGGGTCGCTTCCAAGGGCAGCCAGATCTGTCCTCCAAGAATCTCCTCATTAGCATAAACTCAGATTTGGTCAAGGGGCTTGTTACAAATAACAAAAGATGCTCGCCAGCCCCAATTTACTCCAGGAATTCCGAGGGTTTTGGAAGCAAAGGACAAGCATGCAAGATACATTTCTTGTGATGTCATAACCCAAACAGCATTTCCCTTCCCCTTGGGCAGGAGGCCTAGCATTGCATTTTTCACTGGACCCCACAGATTAGATACCATGTCACCTGCAGAAATACCCTGTTATTTTGGTGAAAAGGAAGAACTCTCTCTTTCCTAAACACAGACCACAACCTTTGGACTGTGTCAATCTTAACGTACATGATCCAAACCGGAAAGGTGAGCCAGCTCCAGGCCACACAGGGTGTGCCTCCCTCTGCCCCTAGAAGATCCCTTTGAAACTCTGGTATTCTCTCTCTCTCCCTCTTTTCTCTCTCTCTCTCTCCCTCTTTTCTCTCTCTCTCTCTCTCTCTCTCTCTCTCTCTCTCTCTCTCTCTCTCTCTCTCTCTCCCCTGATCAGCAAGACCACAGGAGAGAAAGAGTAGGCAGAAAGGAGGCTGAAGGGGGACCCGTCAGGAGAAGGGGCACTGCAGTGTGAAATTCAGCCACCCCTGAAACACTCCCCTCTTGGAGCCCAAGCTCAAGTGAGTTGATGTTGCCTACCTCTCCCAGTGAGTCATGCAAACCTCGATTCCACATAAAATCCACAGATAACTGCCAAAGGCACTTTCAGGCAGTGTTAGGAGGCTCTTCCAGGACACTGGAATGGTTAAACCTGACTGCTTCCAGGACTCCCTGTGTGTATTCTCTGCGTTCCAAGTGGCCAGAATGATTTTGATTTCCTTTGCATTTCTCATTAAGTTCTGTCCACGGAGACACACATAAGTGGGCAGCATGGGTGGGCCAGGGCCTGGGCAGGAGCTGCCTGTGCAGAGTGTTCAGTTTCACTAGCCAAAAATGGAGATGGACTCACCATTGGTGAAAAACCCAATTCAACAATTGCAAGAAGGAAAGAAGGAAGGAAGGAAGGAAGGAAGGAAGGAAGGAAGGAAGGAAGGAAGGAAGGAAGGAAAGAAGGAAGGAAAGAAGGAAAGAAGGAAGGAGTGAGCACATGAGAGATGGGAGGAAGGGAGGGAGGGAGAGAGGGAGACAGGAAGGAAGGCCCAAATGACCCTGTTACTACAGGTATAGCCATTTAGATCAGGAGGGTTTATCCTATGGCACATGGACCCACAGGGTGACCCATCAAAGAGCCTCAGGGAGTTCAAGGTCACCTAGATGTGTTTTTACCAGTTCTTAAGTATGTATGGGCACCTATGTATTGTTTGAGAATCAAATATCGGCTGAACACCAACAATGTGCCAAGTGTTGGCTGTGTGTTTCTCATGTGGGAAATCATTGGTGGGCATGAGCCCTAAGCCGGGCAATCACCGCAGCTGCCAGGCCGAGAGAAACAGAGACAGGAAGCTGTGAGAATGGTCACCACTGTTATCCTTGGACGTGTTGGAAGCCCTTGAGATTCATCAAGATCTGCTGCCCTGTGGTTGTAGAAAGTTAGATGAGCCCTCTTGAGCTGTTCCAGGTCTGCAGTGAAAACCTAATGAGATAATACTGTGTGTCTGAAACTCCCAGCTCATTCATGGTCAGGACCGAGGAGACCTGATCAATGACAGCCCCGTGGCCCTCTCTGCAAAATTTACCCAGTTAGGCAGTCCTCACCTCACCTGTATTGGTGCTCCTATGCTTTGCAATTCCCGGCACTTTTAGTTGCATAATTTTCTAGCACGAGGACAAGATGTGATAGAATCGCCTCTGCTACTCTGATCCCTGGTCCCAGTTCGATGCATGTATGAGGACCATAGTCAGCCCCTTTGCCAGTGCTAATGATTTGATCCCACTATTGCTACCTCCCACAGCTATAGGGTGCACGCATTTCCCTGTTCACTGTGAGCTGAGCTGGTGCAGCAATTAGCCACTACCCCCTCCTCGGGTCAGCCCCTGCCTTCATGCATCCCCAAGGAGTGCTCTCCTCCTAGGCTCCTGGAAGCACCCCCAGCCGCCTTTCCAGGGTCTTTGCATAGCTCAGGCTGCTCCCAGCACATGGTGTGCTGCAGCCCACCCACCCCCCGCCTAGTGGTGAGGCACCAGAACAGCTGTGAGGGGTAAATTGGCAGATCAGACCTAGTCCCCTGTTGGCCCAGAGTCCCACTTTAAGTCCTTTTTTTTTTTTTTTTTTTTTTTTTTTTGCGGTACTGGGGATTGAACTCAGGGGCATTCTACCTCCATCCCCAGCCCTATTTTTTATTCTTTATTTTGAAACCGAGTCTCACTAAGTTGTGGAGTGCCTCACTAGGTAGCTGAAGCTGGCCAAGAACCCAGATCTTCCGGTGGGTCTCAGCCTCCCGAATGCTGGGATTACAAGCGTGCACCACCACGCCCGGCTTAAGTCCTCTTTAAACAGAGCTGCTAGCCAAGACCATGCACAGAGCCCTCCCTCCTTCTGTCAAAACCCTGGTTCTTTCCAATTCCAGCACCAGCACCACGTCATCTGGAAATGTGCTGTAAATCCAAATTCCTGGGCCCTAACCAGCCCTGCTGAATGGGAAACCCCAGAAGAACCCAGAAACCTGGGTGTGAGCCAGCCTCTCGGGATGCTGCTGCTTCAGGCCCGTGCTCCAGGACCGAGGCCCTACTGCATCCTCCTCCCTGGTCGGCTATCATCCGGCACACCTTTCCAGTCTGCTCAGCGCTTTGTCTATTTATTCAGGGCTTTCCAAGTCTGCCCATCCTCCTGGTACCCACAGGAAAACACTCTCTCCTCTTCAGATCCATAACAGCTTTTCCTACTCACCTTGTGGCCCTTTTCACAGATGGGTGACAGCCTGTGTCATGCAACACCAACACTTCCAAAGTGCCACCACGAGATGGGGACCCACTAGACACATTCCCAGAAGCCAGAAGCCACTCATGCGCTACTCATGGGAGCAATTCCGTGTAGACTCATTTCACACATGACAGACTAGAAGCTCAAAGAAGTCTGATTGCCCAGGTAGGAGCAGCCAATAAATAGTGGTGGCGTGTGATCCAGAACACACACACACACACACACACACACACACACACACACATGCATTTTTCCCTTCCAGGAGGTAGAGAGTCTTCTAAGTCCTCCTCACAACTCCTGCCTCCCATTCTTCCAAACTGAGCTCACCACTTCCTTTCAGGGAATCATCGCTTCCCTTTGGGCCTATGGCTTCTCTGACACATGCAGGTCCCCACTTCCCGCCTGGTGCAGCAAGATCGCATCTGCCAAGCCTCTTGGAGGTTCACATGTTCACTGGATGGACCAACACCAAGTTTAGGATGTGGCCATGTCACATCCCTGATCATCAGTTCTACCCTCTTTATTCATTCTGTCCTTGGTGTATCTTTGCATGTGATGACTGTTGGGGACTTTCTGAGTCTCAGGCACACAGGAGACCAGCTCCGACTTCCTACCATGTCATGTCTTATCTTCAGACGCTATGATGCTAATCAGTCAATTGGATCAAATTAATTTCACTTTTTTTGCTATAAAATTTTTCTGAATCAGGTCTTTGTTTGAAAGTGAGTAAAATCAGTTTTGAATTCATTTCATTGGAGTTCGCAATTTCAACAATCGCATGTAATCTTTATATAAATTTTAGCCACAGGTTATTAGTCCATGAAGAATAACCACAAAAAGACACTCAATCTTGGCCCAAGTTCCTGTTGCGCTGAACTGATGTCTAATTCTTTACCCTTGGAGATATTCGAGAGTTGGGGTTTTTGTTTTGTTTTGTTTGTTTGTCTGTTTGTTTTGCAGTACTGGGGATTGAACCCAGGGGCATTCTACCTCTGAGCTACAACCCCAGCCATATTTTTTATTTTTTACTTTGAAACAGTGTCTCATTAAGTTGAGGAGGTCCTCACTAAGTAGCTGGGGCTGGCCGAGAACCCGGATCCTCCTGGTTCTGACTCTCCAAGCTGGGTGGGACCCGGAGGCTCTCTTCCACACTCATGTCCAGTGATGCCCCCACCCTGTGCTCAGCAGCACCCGCCAACCTGATAAGGATCAAAGAGCCCGAAGACCGACAGCCTCACCCCAAACTTGTTCCACACAGAGTAGCTGGCTGATCCTGGGCAAGTTGCTCACCCTCTGGGCTGCTCCCTTCCTGGGCTATGGAGAGAATTCTGTGTCAGGGTGCAGAAAGTGACATCATTGTCCAGACAACCCAAGTTCTCCAAAGGTGCTCTTGTGCCCACCAGGAAGAAAATGACGTCACCATCCACGCCAGCTCCTGGCTCCTGAATGGAGTGTGTTCCCCACAGACAGAATGTCCAGACGCTCTGTTCTGTTCCCTCTAAATCTCAGCGCTTCTTCGCCCAGGCTAGAGAAGGGAGAGTCCACACCTACGACCTAAAAGCAGCCCCTTTGTTCTGGTGCTAAGATGGAAGATTCTAAAGTTCTTTGTGCCCATGGCTGTGGGCTGCATTTGTACCTCTATTCTCCTTAAATATTATTTTATTTATTTTAGGGGGTACTGGGGATAGGACCCAGGAGCATTCTATCTCCCACGTACACCTCCAGCCCTACTTTTTATTATTTCTTACTTCTATTTTATTTCATTTCAAAACAGGGTTTTCCTAGGCTGCTAAGGGCCTCGCTAAATTGCTGAGGCTGGCCTCGAACCAGTGATCCTCCTGTCTCAGCTTCCCAAGTACCAGGGTTGCAGGCATATACCACCACACCCAGCTGCACCTTTACTTTCTGTTGGTTTTATTTTTTCTCTTCAAGCACCTCACTTCAGTTCAGAAGGGATTAAATAGACACATATAAGTAAATCGACACCTACAGTTGTTACCTGGCACTGTTTGCAGCAATTTCCTTAATAAACAAGATAAAGCAGGCTAAATTTGATGTAAACAGTAAGACTGAAGGAGGTAGGGTAAGTCAATAGAACAGAGCAAGGAGCTGAATGCTTAGCAGCCCACAGATATGTGGCTCTCGTCTCCCAACAGGCGTCCCCTGGCTTGCCTCTGCCGGAAGGAACAAGGGAAGCAGTCTCTTCTATGATTCCAGCGTCTAGGATAAAAAAATGTGATGGAGGCTGACACCCAGGGCCTGGGAGAATTTTTTTTCTTTAGGCCCTTCTGAAAGAATGATGTGCAAAATAATGGATGCCTGTGGCCTGTCTTCGTGTATTTCATTACACAGTTATTGATTCACAGTCTTTCATTTTCTTATCAGAAAATATTAAAATGAGAATAATAACATAAGGGGATTTTCATCCCTCTGGTCTCTGCATAATCCTGTATATCATCTCCCTTTATACAGTGAAGGGCTTTAACCTAAAAGGATATGTATCAAATGAACTTCTTGGCCTGTGTGTTTTTATGTCTTGTCTTCCTTTTGCATTTCTGCTAATATTGCCCACATTCAAGCCTATACCGCAAAAGCATTGGCTAACGATTAGAAGGTTTTCAGGACTGATGTTTGGATAATAAGATGTTCTTTATTTTTTATGCACATGGGCATTTTTCTCATACATTATTTTAATAAACTACACTGTAAAGAGAAAAAATAGAACAAAAGATATAAAAAAATGTACTCTAAGAATCGGAATATTCAATTTGGATCTGTGCACATTTTTATTTTTATTTAAGTGGATTAGAATGCTGGCATTTCCAAAACATTGGTGCTTTCCCGTCTCAGATTCCCTCTCTCATTTCCTGTGGATTAACATTGTGAAATGTTCACAATCAACTCAGGGAATAGGAACTGAGTTGCTCACAGCAGGTTACAGAAAACAGTGAATAATTTAAGAGATTCGTTATTTAAGGATTATTCATAGATACCATTTAGAATTTCATTGTTAGTAGATACCATTCTCTTTTACTTTTCATTCCTTACATCCATTAATTATTTTTATCCCACCAGAGTTAAGTAGGTTTAGCATGGTGTTTACTAAGGGTAAAAAGGTGACTTTAATTCTCAATGTTTACACACTCCAAAAGAAAAAAAAAAAAAAAAAAGGCCCAAAATGAACATGCTAATCCTTTTCAATAATATGTATGATTAACAGCCTGATGGTGGAGATCTACAGACCATGAGGGCCGTCAGCCATGGACACACACAAGTCCCCCCCAGAGCTGCTTCCTACAATAAGACTTTCCATCTTGGAGGTTTTGAAAAGGGTATTTCTGTTGAACAAGCGATTAAGTATTTCCAAGTGCAACACTTGAAAACATTAAGCATGCCGTTTTCCACTCTGAGGGCTCCTTCCATGATTTCTGTGGTCCCGCAGCGACACCCAGTGGCCAGAGGCGAGGGGCTTGCCGGCTACAGAATCAGCTTCACCTGGCCTGTGAAGGAATCCAAGGGTACCAAGAGCATCTCTGGTTGCCTGGTGACGTGACGGAGAGCTGGCATGAAATGGAGAGAGGTCACTGCAGGATGGACAGTGATGTGCAGGGTGAGTGCAGGGACATGCAGGCCTGATGCCACCAGGTCGTGGTCCCCTCCAGGGTTATCAGGAAGCAAAGGGACTTTCCAGGACCCCATGGTTGGTAGCAGAGGGGAAAGGCACTGGTGCTATAACAAAGCCTGTCCCGGTGCTGACTACCCCAGCAAGGTCAAAGGTCCTAAGCCCAGAGACTGGTGTTGCACCCTGGACAGCAGGTACAGGGGAAGCTGCTCCTGCTGGACCAGACCTCAGAGATTCAGAGATGACCACCTACAGCACCCTAGGACAAGGGGAGGTCATACGGCACCCTCAAAACCACAGCCAATGGCTTCTAGCTGCCTGGTTTGGGGTAACTTGCCTCCCAGGTGGTTATTTTTTCTCCACAATATCAAAACTCACAGTGATCCCTGTTGAGGGACTATAAAGAAGTGAGCATATTTTTTATTTCTGTCAAATTTTAAACTACTATAATACTGAAATTCTTAATGTTGAGAATTTGCACAATTCTGTATATAGAATGTGTTAGAGGTAAAATCATGTGCTGAGGTTAACTTTTTTCTATACTAAAATGAAGGTGGGGTTGTGGGTACAGGGCAAATCTAGGGGTGCTTTGGAAATTCTCAAGTGCTGGTGCCTTGTTTGGTGATAATCTATTTTTTTTTTTTTTTTTTTTTGGATGAGAAGATCATTCACCTAAACTTAGAGCTGTTTTTCCACCATGAGGAAATATTTGTTTCCCTTTATGTTCAAAAGATGTTGTGTCTTCTGATTGGCAAGAAGCCAGACATTGCAATGGAAGAACATTAAATGTAAACCAAGATAATGGGTGTGGATGTGAGTTCTTTGCCTGTTAGCTGTGTGCATCAACTTCCTTAGACAGTCTGAAACCCAGTTTTCTAAAATAGATGAGAACAATGGTACTACTTAGCTGGAGAATCATTGCCAAAACTAATGATCTGGACAAGTTGTAAGTGCTCAACGTTTAATTGGGAATTATTTGTTTTCTATGTTTTATTATTAAACCTTTCAACCACAGACAGAAGGTGAAAAAATTTCCCTGGGATCACAAAAATCTCTACCATCTCTATTTTACAGTTAATGTTTTATTACACTTGCCTTATCTCTTATCTCTCCCTCTGCCAGTCCTGGACACTTTCATTTTACTTTGTTTTATTTTATTTTGGTACTAGGGATTGAACCAAGAGTAATTCTGCCTCTAAGCTACCCCCCCAAGCTGTTTATTTTTTTATCTTTTTATTTTATTTTTGCAGTACTGAAGATTGAACCCAGGGGCATTCTACCTACAAGCTATATCCTCAGCCCCATTTTTTTTTTCTTCTTTTTTTTTTGAAACAGGGTCTCACTAAATTGCGGAGGGCCTCACTAAGTAGCTAAGGCTAGCCACAAACCTGCAATCCTCCTGTCTCAGCCTCCCAAGTACTGGAATTACAAGCATGCACCACCACACCTGATCTTTACTTTTTTATTTTGAAACAGGGTCTCACTAAATTCTTGAGGCTGACCTCAAAGCTTCGGTCCTGATCCTCCTGTCTCCATCTCCCAATTACTGGGATTCCTGATGTGTGCTAGCCTTACTGTGTTTCAAAGATGCAGCCTTCGGTTCATTTCCTCATGCCACACCAGAGTTCAATATTTGCTTACAGTTTTTTTTGTTTGTTTGTTTTTGTTTTGTTTCTGAGGTAAATTTCATGTACAATGAAACACACAAATCTAAAGTGCCCCACTTGACAGGTTCTAGTAAATGCCCGTGTCCTCCAACCTCTGCCTGGTACAGAACATTCACATCACCCCCGGAAGTCCTTTCAGGACCCCTCCTGGTAAATTCCTGGCCCACCCCCAGAGTGCAGTTGCTGTCAGACTAAAACCGACTCCAAGGGACCTATGTCACACACTGGAGTTCTGGCTTGATCTGGAGGCACAGCTATTAACCAACCTATCCCTAAGCAGGTGTGTACTTCGTTATTGGTTGTTAAGTCTGGTTTCTAAGAAGTGTCGTACCTCCTGGCTGACACAGGCATTCACTGGTGCGACCTAAGCCCCTCCTAAGACACCCCAGGTCACCCAGGACTCAGTCCTGCACTGACAATGAAGAGCTTCACCACCAGATGGCAGCAGTGACTCCTCATGTGCCTTAGAGACTTGTGTTTTGTAAGTCTCCCTTATTCACAGAAATATACATTTTGTTAAAGTAGCAAACAATCAAGAGTGTCTATATTTAGGGCTAGACATTTTTAATGGGTTTATTAATGGAATACTGAAGAAATCCACAAAAGAGACTGATTAATAACCTGAGAAATTCTTGAGGGAGGCCTGGTCTCTAGTTACCCATTCACGATTTCTGGTCTGCTTCAGATACAGGGAGGGGTTTGGATATGCAGTAGATGGCCCACCTCTGAGGATTCTAGAGTGCTGGTTACAGAATCACATCCCAGAAGCCAGTAAAAAGTGTTGAAGGAAAAGACTTTCACTGAAGCTTCAAAAAATAACTGTGAGATCCGTGACTTGCTGGCTACATTTCCATCCTGTCTCTCAAGTTCTGATTTAAATTCAAAAAGAAATGTGGAAACCCAGCATCTGGACTGGAGACTTGGGAGTGGTTGTGAGGCGCACACACACATACACACACACACACACACACACACACACACACACACACAAATGAATAGCTCAGAAAGTAAGGGCAGAAGTTTAGGAAAAGTACTAAAGACCAACTCACAACTCATTAACATTTTTTTTAATTAGCAAAGGGAAATATGTGTTAGCAATTCACTGCAAAACCACAGAGGAAAGAACTAGAACAACAAGAGCAACTTGCAGGTGGCAAAAGTTGGAATTAAATGTCACCTTCCAGTGATGGGAGACATTTTAAGGTGTAATGAGAGTGTTTTCGATAATGAATTCCCTTGCACTAAAATGTTCCAGACTAAGATAAGCAGCCTGGCTAAGAAGTCTAGTGTCTGTGAACTATGAGACTTGTACTAGGATTTCCATGTCAAAGGGGGTGATTGTAAGGGGTGTTTAGATAGACTTTAAATAACAAAGCACCTGGCAGCAAGTGTGATTGTGAGAAAACAGGAGTAGGGCTTTGTGAGATCTCCATCCTGAACCAAAATTACCTCCACACCCCATTCAATGCCCCACTCCCCGAGGGACCCCACCCAAGGCAAAGCCCTCTTGGCTTCCACATGGAAATTTACATTCACAGTGGTGATATGGTTTCCTTATCAAATAAATATAATATTTAAGCCGGGCTTGTAATCCCAGCATTCAGGAGGCTGAGATCGGAGGATCTGGGTTGGAGGCGAGCCTCAGCTACCTAGTGAGGCACTCCGAAACTTAGTGAGACTCGGTCTCAAAAAACTAAAGAATAAAAAATAGGCTGGGGGTATAGCTCGGAGGTAGAATGCCCCTGAGTTCAATCCCCAGTACCGCAAAAAATAAAATAAAATAAATAAATATAATATTTAAACTAAAAAGTACACATCAATTTTTTAATTGTAATGAAGGTTAGCAGAAGTGATGCTCAGAAAGTACAAAAATGTAAAGGGAATACACAAGTGACAGAAAGTTAGAAAAATATTGAACAAAGTGAGCTCTTTGGTTTTGGAAAATTGTGTGGTCAGTATTATGTGTGCGTGTGTGTGTGTATATATACGTGTGTATGGGCAAGGAATTGAGCCCTGGAACATTCTACATTCAAACTACACCCTCAGCCCTTTTTAATTTTTGTTTTGGAACAGGGTTTCACTAAGTTGCAGAAGTTGGCCTCAAACCTGTGATCCTTCTGTCTCAGTTTTCCAAGTACTCCCAATTACAGGCTCATACCACTGTACCTGGCTATATTTTATTAATATTTTAATGAAATTAATAACTAATTATATTCAGCCTATTCTCACTCATTTTTTACTTTAAATCAATGCAGCTGCTATTTATTTCATCTTCTTTTCATTAGGATCACAAATATAGACATATTTTTTTCTGCTTACCAAGTGTCCTATGATGAAGTATTACATATTAGAGTCATCTTGTCCAAGCTCCACTTAAAGATGAAGTCTATTAGAACCAAAGTCTATTAAAATGGTTTTATTCCCCCAGACTAATCCAACACGAGGGGGCCTCGGGTGAAATGTTGCGTATCTCAGCAGGGATGTCCCCTTTCACTAACATATAAAAATACTGATCAAGCTGGACGTGGTGGCGCACAATTGTAATCCCAGTACTTAGACGACTGAGACAGGAGTATCACAGGTTTGAGACCAGCCTCAGAAGCTTAGGAGACTCTCGGCAACCTAGCAAGACCCTGTCTTAAAGCAAAAAAATAAAAAGGGCTTAGGAGTACAGCTTAGAGGTACACTAAGGTTCAATCCCCAGTACCATAAAAGAAAAAGAAAATAATAATCATTTACAATATTAGTTAAGCTTACCTTAACATAGGCTATAATGTTAAAATTTACTTTGATTCCCTGCTTTCATATGTGATAAGAAGCTTAAAGAGTTATGATTAAACAAATGTTAAGCCCTGGAATAATAGTATAAACAATTTAAATGAATAGAGTAGAGAAAGGGCCGTTTGCCTTCCTGGAATGCTTCCAACTCGGGCACCCCATTGATCAGAAAAATGCAAAAAATAATTCCAGTGCACAATGTGTTGTACGCCTGCTCTGTGTCTGGTGGGAGGGAGGGCTCAGGGCCCCCAACAGGCTGGGTGACTCTGGGAAGTCACTGCGATTAGACACTGGTCACCCTCCTTCTCTCTCTGCCCAGCAGACACTGAGGTGAGAACAGCGTCCAGTTCAACAATGGCTGCACACTTTTCTTTGTGTCTCTCTTCTCCTTAACACTGGCCCTTCCCTCCTCCCATGCAAACTCATCAACATCTTCTTTATTCTAAGAAGAAAATATCTTCTCTGGCCTCACTCTCCCATCAAGTTTTTTGAGCAGTTTTTCTCCATTAACACAAAGGAAACTTTGCTGGAGAGTAATCTCCAGGGTGCATTTCTACTCCACGTTCACACCTCATTCTCACTACCTGGATTCCATCCAACCCTTGGACAGGAAATGATATAGGAGAGAAGAAATAAGTAGGTAGAAAGGAGACAGACAGGAAGGAAAAGGGAAATATAACTTTAATATAAGAACCTGGAGCTAAAGTGCTTCAGCCTCTACTCCACAAATTAGTTCTCTTTCCCAGGCCTGACTCTCCCAAATTTCTGGGAAATCTGTAGATTCTAGGGTTAACTAAAAGAAACTATAACTACCCTGCACATTGATAACAAGACAGGTATGATATTTTGAGAAACCTATAATTAAGGACACTCTCCAGCTTATTTGTCAATCAGCTAATGAGTTCCCCAATTAGCCTGAGGACCCTAAGATTGACCAGACCACCATAAACTGCCTCGAGGACTACCAGACTGAGCCATCCTCACATACCTCCTCTAAGTCTACCCCTCACGAAAGTCCTCTGTAAGAAGAGAGTCCTGTACTCCCCAAATGCCCTTCATCATCTTGAGGAGGCCCGCATCCTCTCTTGAATGTGTATTTCTTCCCTTTTCTCCAAATGAACCTCTGTCCATGTCTTTGACTGGCATTTGCTGAAATTTTTTTCCCATCTTATTAGCCAAAGACCCTGCAAATCCTGAGATCCTGAGCTGAGGACTCACCCCAACAAAACCACCATACCACCACAGGTCACCAGTGAGCTAAGACTCTCTACCAGCTGTTGGCCTTCCTTGACCTGGCATCACCACCTCCTCCCTGAAAATCCCCAAGGTTTTCAAATTTCCCCCATCCTTGCTCCTCTTCCTCTACCTGTGGCAGCTCACTCTCTCTCTCCACACTACCCCTGCAATCCCCCTTCCTCCCTCTCTTCTCAGTTGATTTCAAACACATAAGAGTGAAGCCCCCAGGTCCACCAGGATTTGTGTGACCTCCTCCAAATCTACTTAAATTCTCTAAGCCTCTGCTTCCTCACCTGGAAACCAGGAAAGATGAGGGAATAAGCAACATGTTAGTCAGCTTTTCATCATTGTGACCAAAATATCTGAAAAGAAAGAATAATTTAGTGGAAGAAAGATTTATTTGGCTCAGGGTTATAGGGGTCTATCCATGGTCGCCCAACTCCATTGCTCTGGACGTGATGTGAGAGAGAATATCATGTCGGAAGGTCATGGCAGAGGATAGCTGTTCCCCTCCTGCAGCTGGGAAGCAGAGAGAGACAAGAAAGGGCCAGAGATACGTGGAATCCCCAAGACCACACCCCTGGCCATCCTGTTGTTTTCCTCTCCATCCAGTAATTCCACTCACACCATTCCTCCATCAAATGGATTAATTTGCGGATGTGGTCCCAGCCCTCATAATCCAATCTTCTTACCTCTGAACATTGCCTAACAGATGGGCTTTGGGGGAATGTGATCCAAAGCATAACAATGATAAAGACTTAAATGAGGCAACAAGCACAATGCCTAGCAGAAAGAAGTGCTTTTACAGGCAACTCCCTGCCCACCGGTCCCGATCTCATCTCTGCATCCCACACGGAGCCCACCTGCCTGAGCACTCAGGTAATGCATGCTGAGTTCACATTAAAAACAGGGGTCCTGCTCAGTGACCAGCCTCTGGGGTGATGGCTTGGGCTGGCTGAGGTAGAGCGCATAAAGCAGGCTAGAGAA
The DNA here is from genome assembly GCA_004027655.1 of Graphiurus murinus. Classification (NCBI taxonomy): domain Eukaryota; kingdom Metazoa; phylum Chordata; class Mammalia; order Rodentia; family Gliridae; genus Graphiurus; species Graphiurus murinus. Next base: position 26,867 of record PVLC010000155.1, read on the forward strand.
GCAGTGGCTCACTGGGCCAGGGAAATTCCTGGCCGATCCCTCGCCTCTGATCACTTTCCTGTGAGAAGTCTCACCCTCCAGGACAGGATCTGCAATGCAATGTGTCTACGTGCAATGAACACACAATGAGTGTTTCAAAAATAGCACATCGCACCGGCATGGATGCCAGGGCTCAGCGGGAACATGATTTTGACCTGCTAGGCCACGTATTTTTGATAAATAGTATATTATTTAGATCATTAAATAAATAGTACATTTAATGATCTAAAGTTAATAATATTGCCCTGTTCAATTCAGAAGGGGTAAGTCGTGCTCCTTCAACACAAAGTCCACATCACTCTGATTAGAACACTGAATAATCTCGGTGTCCGTTCTGGCTCATACTACATTCTTGGACTCAAAACAGCATTGTGAATTCTTAGAAATCGTGACTACTAACTTACTCTTAAGAGCTCATTCCAGAAGGATAAATGACTCCGGCCAAGATTCGAAGTTTTGTACTTATCGAATCTCAAAACTTGATATCTAGGAGTACTCTTCCTATAAAGCAATGTGCTATTTTTCCGTAAATGTCAGCATTCTTCATTGAAGGAAAAGCTGGCAATCTTTAAAACCCTCTCTTGCTTTTTGAGCAAACTCCACGCTGTTTTCCATAATAACTGTGCTAATTACATCCCCATGAACAGTCTGCAGGGGTTCCTTGCTAGCACACATCCTTTGTCTTTTTGATAATAGCAACCAAAACATATCTCAGGTGCTGTTTCACTTGGGTTTTAATTTGCATTTCCTGTTGGCTAGTGATGCTGAGCATCTCTATAGATTCTCTGTCCACTCATTTGTCTGCTTTTGAGTAATATCCATTCAGATCTTTTGCCCATTTCTTGATCCAGTTGTTTGCTTACCACTGCCTTGAAGGCTTTATATATTTTAGGAGCATGATTTGCATATGCTTTCTCTCATTCCATGGACTGCCTCTTCACTTTGCTGACTGATTCCTTTGGTGTACAGTCTAATGCGTTTGACTCTGATGCCGTCCCCTTTGTCTGCTTTTGCTTTTATCACCTGCACTTCTGGAGTCCTAAGCAACAAGTCATTGCCCAGACCCGTCTTGCAGAAATTTTCCCTTATGTATTCTCCTAGGAGTTTCATGATCCCAGGCCTTGTGTTTATGTCTTTAAGCCTTTTTGAGTTGGGTAAAGTCCAGTTTTTTGTTTTATTTTTTCTTATACATGTGGGTATCCAGCTTTCCCAGCACCAGTCCTTGGGGAGATTGCCCTACCCCACTGGGCATTCCTGGCCTCGTTGTCAAAAAGCAATTGACTATAAATGCACGCCCTCATTTCTGCTCACTCAAGTTGGTTCAGTTGACCGATGGGTTTGTCCCTAATGCCAGCACCCTGCTCTTTTAATTACTGTAGCTTTGTAACATGTTTTGAAGTCTGATAATGTGAAGTCTCCAGCCTTGTTCTCTTTGCTCAAGATGGTTTGGGCTACTCATGGTCTTTGTAATTACATCCAAATTTTAAGATTTTCTTTCTTTTTTTCTTTTTATTTCTGCAAAAAATATCATTGAGATTTTGACAGGGATTGCACTGAATCTTCAGATTGCTTTGGGTAGTATAGACATTTTTATCAGTATCAATTCTTCTAATTTATAAATACAGGATGACTTTATATTTGTTTGTGTTTTCTTCAGTTTGTTTCATCAACATTTTAGAGTTTTCACTCTGAGATCTTTTATCTCCTTGGTTAAATGTATTTCTAAGTATTTTATATTTTTGTAGCTATTGTAAATAGGATTGCTTTCTTAATTTCTTTTTATGGATACTTGATTGTTAGCTTATGGCATTGCTACTGATTTTTGAATGTTATTAAATCATTACATTGTTTTACAAACCAGGTGTTTGTTTAGGACAGACAATTTATCTTATTTAGAAAGCTAGCATCAAGATAGCCTTCTCATACCATGAGCAGCAAAGCAGTTTACAGAAGTAGATAATAGCAGTTAAAATTCCTTTTTACATCCTGGTTTAGTTACTGGTTACCTCTTTGACCTTTAATCAAATGGGGCCCAGGAGAGCTTGCCTAAGACTTTTATGAAAAAATGGATATATACTATTCAATGTCATTTCCATTTCTGCTTTAGACACCCACCCCCTCCCAAATGGGTCTCTTTTAGGCATGTGGGAAAGTTTACAACAAAGTCAACTTAGCGCAGGCACACTAAACTGTGGCGTGTGCGCGCACACACACACACACACACACACACACACACACACACACATTTTTAGTATTGCCCCAAATGCATATACATGAGGAAGGAAGTCTTCCAAATGGAATATAAAGCTTGCCACATGGTAAGCTCCACACTGTTTTCCGCTCTCAGAAACGGACCACTCCGCAGCATGCTCTCTGGATCGTCACCCTCCCTTCTAATGCAGCCTTCTCCTTTACACCTGTCCTAAAGAGACCTTTATGCCAGCGCCTTTAGTGTCTGCAGTCTGAAATCGTTCCTTGAGTATAAAAAGTGCCAAGGGAAAGTGGCGCCCTCTAGCGGTCAGCAGTCATTCAGTGTATTTATTCACTTGTCTTTTGTTTATCTATCAACCTAGCTGTTGTTCACATGGCTTCGGGATCCTGGGGGAGACCGAAGAGACATTCATCCTCTCCTTGGGTCCGGGAAATGCCTAGTTCTGTTTCCATTCAGGGAGCCCCAGCATCTGATCTGGAGTCTAGTTTAACCCTAGGAGGTTGGACCCCGAAGATTTGCTGCTCAATGAGAAAACCACCAGGACAGAGGCCTTAGGCGGCCTGTATTTTATCTCAGTCACCACTAGGTGGCAGTGGTTTCTGCAGATTTGTCTCCAAGGGTTCTGGAGCAAGCTCTGTACTGGCGGAAGCTCTGGGCGGGTCTACAAGGCGCTGCCCGGAGCTGGGGAGCGCTGCTCCTCCCACCTGCCGTGTATCCGCAATCTCCCGGAATCTCTTGCCCACGCCCGGGTCCCAACAAGCAGCCCTGGCAACGCGATGCACAGGTCCAAACAGAAGGCAGCCATCGCCGTCGCCCAGGCCCTGCTGCAGATCCCGGGCTGGGCACGCCACAGTGCTGCCCTCAAACCCCTGATGCTGGCATGCACCCTGCCTGGCTCACGGCTGGGCCTTGCTGCAGTGTGGACACGCACAAACAAAGGCCACTTGAGCCACTGCTGGCAAGATCTGTTCTTAGAGATCACCTACGTGCGGGCCCTGCAGAGCCTCCTGCTAGGTGGCTCCAGCCACTGCTGCGAGCCACAGGCAAACTGCGGAAGCCTATTTCCTCTGCCCTCCAGCCCCCAACTCCCCTCCTGGCTGCCGGATGCCTTCCCACCTGGTGATCTGGTGTGTCTGTCTGTCTTTCTGTCTGTCTGCTTCTCTCTCTATTGTCTCTCTCAGAATCCTAGCACCTCTGCCTCTCTGGTCTAACCGAGTCTAACCAAGCTTTGGCTCCTGGAGCCTGATTTAGCTGCTCCATCCACCTCAAAGCTCTGCTTCTGAACAGGACAGCTGCTCTTGCCTGACCACCATATATAATGGGCCTCCTTTTTTTTTTTTTTGGCGGTACTGGGGACTGAACTCAGGGGCGTTCTACCTCTGAGGTATACCCTCAGCCCTATTTTTTATTCTTTATTTTGAAACGGGGTCTCACTAAGTTGCAGAGTGCCTCACTAAGTAGCTGAGGCTAGCCATGAACCCAGATCCTCCGGTCTCAGCCTCCCAAATGCTGGGATTACAAGCGTGCGCCACCACGACCGGCTCCTTCCTTTCTTTTCTTCCTACTGGGGTTGAACACAGTGGCATTCTACCCCTGAGCTACATGCCCCAGCCCTCTTTTATATTTGTTTAGAAGCGGCAGGGTCTCCCTAAGTTGCTGAGCATCGTGTTAAGTTGCTTAGCCTCAAACCTGCAATCCTTCTGTCTCAGCCTCCCAACTACTGGGATTATGGGCATGCACCACCACTCCTGGCTCAGCTGAGGTTTTCTATGTGTATCCTTGTATCTCCAATTCCTGCACTTTCACACATTCTAAGGGTGCCTTTTTCGTTCACACCTTAAAATTTTACTCTGGGGCATCTACAGTAAACTTAGTGAGGGATTGCTAAAACCATGTGCAGCACCTGCTGCGCCCACAGCAAATACCTCTGCAAAAATGCGGCTCCTATCAAATGCGCTCCTGATGATGTCCTCATCGGAAAACACAAGCAGGAAATTTTGCCAAAATGGTCTCCTCTCCGTGCCTCCTAGCAGGACCTCAGGCCATTTTAATTGGCCAGATTAGTAATTCCACATCCTGGACTTAGAAGCAAAGAGAAGTCAGAGAAATAAGTGTGTAAGATTCCTGGATGGGACAACTTCCAGCGCAAGGAGTGAAAAGACAGGCTGTGTGGCTTCCGCCAGAAACACCTGGAAGAGTGGGAGAGGAGACACAGAGTCCCCAGAGGGGCTCACGTGGGGACACGGGCAAGGGCTTCCTGCCTCAGGTCGCCCAGCAGCCAAAGCTGGCTTATCCCTGTTTTCTTCTCTTGCATCCAAAGTTATAAGTCTATGAACCCATTGTTTGTCAATCCAGAAGTTATCTAAGTTCCACTTTGCATAAGTGACTTGTCACTTACTATCATTGCTGTTATTATTTTGACTAATCTAAACATTTCCCTTGTTTACTTTGGCCCTTGAATAACAGTCTCTATTCCTATCAAGCTCTGGCTATTTAGATTCAGCATTTTTTGCTTATTTTCTTTACCTTTTATATGGACATTTTAAAATAGAAAAACAAAAATATGGTAAAGTGAACTTCTATGTTCACCCAAACTCTGCAAATCCCAGTGATACAAATATTCTCCTGCTCGTCCATCTGATGTGGAAACAAGTAGCCAACATCAGACCACTCATCCGCAAAACCTTTAGCAGGCCTTTCAAAAAACAAGTACTCTTTAAATAACACATAGTCACTCAAAAAAAAAAATCAACAATTATTTCTTAATACCATTCAATATTCTGGTACTGTGTAGATGCCTCTGAATGTCTATTTTTCAGTTTCATTTTTAAATCAGCTCCAAAGAATGTGTACACATTATAGTTATAGTTGGTTGATAATGGTTACTAAAAGTCTCTTACAGATAAGGACAGGGACCCAGGAGACCTTAAAGAGTCCAAGAAATGTTCTTTGTTTTTTTAACTTGACTTATAGTACAGGAACATTTCTTTTTTTCTTTCTTTTTGTTTTGTGATACTGGGGCTTGAACCCAGGGGCATTCTACCTCTGGACTACACCCCTAGACTTTTTTAAAATTTTGAAACAGGGTCTAGCTAAGCTGCTAAGATTGGCATTGAACCTGCAATCCTCCCATCTCAGTGTCCCTCCCAAGTACTGGAATTACAGGCATGCTCCCAGGCACCTGGCTAAGGTAGACACATTTCCAAAAGTCCAGGAAGCTATATATTTGTAAGAACTGGGCATTTGACAATATTACATGTAACAAAAGAAAAAAAAGTAAATGAGCTTAATTAGATGATTAGTGGAAGTTGTAGAGTGAAACAGATTTTATTAGCAGAGAAAGAACTGTCTTCTTTGAAAACACAGTTAACAGCTGGACGTGGTGGCACATGTTTGTAATCCCAGCATTTGGGAGGCTGAGACTGGAGGATCTGGTTTGCGGCCAGCCTCAGCTCCCTAGTGAGGCACTCTGCAACTTAGTGAGACCCTGTTTCAAAATAAAGAATAAAAAATAGGGCTGGGAGTATAGCTCGGAGGTAGAATGCCCCTGAGTTCAATCCCCAGTACTGCAAAAAAAAAAAAAAAAGAAAATACAGTTAACAGAATCCCAGCCGAAAAACCATGAGCCCTTCTGCTGAGATCAGCAGTCCTTCTTGGCAGAGCTCCCTCTAATCTCACACAGTGTGCCCACTGTATAGAGAAATTTTTGAACATTGTAGGCACTCAACAAATATGTTGTAACTAATAACAGAATTAATAAACCAAAGCATATCTAATTAAAATCACTCAAAAGAGGAGCATTTTGAGAGCAGAATGTTAGTTTAAGTCGGTAGCAGAAACAACAAACAAAATAGTTTTTTTGGTACCTTGCCCTCTCCCTTTAGCCCTCTCTCCTTAGAAAAATGTCTTCATTTTGTAATGACTTTATCCTCCGTAGTAGTGGAATCGAGGCTAATATCTGGGACTCCAATACAACAATTCCATTTTCATAAATCTGCTACATTTGGGAAACCTGGTAAACTAAAATTTAATTCATTTAATTCCCTGAATTGGGACCCCAAATCAACAATTCCGGAAAGAACCACAGTAAACTGAAACTACTGTAGAGGTGGATAAAGGCTGCCTCTGTCTGACTCCTCCAACTCAGGAAAGCCCGCCTGGCAGGCAGAGTGTGGAAACACCGATAGCAGGGCCTCGGGCATCGCCAGTTTCCGTCTATTACTGAAAATGGCTATTTAACACAGGACAGGTGGAATGCACCCAAATCAAGCTCTCCTACATGCTGCTCCTTGGAGAAAGGACATGTCACCCAGCCAAGCAGGGCCATCCACCAGGCTGCGGAATGCTGCTTCATGATCTGAGCTTTGCCGCAGGCAAAAAAGCAAGTTTGTTATATTTCTTCTGAGGATCCAGCTTTCCAAGGGTACAAACCCCACGGGGACACCTAGACAGGTGACTCAGGATTAGGGTCACTGTCAAGTGCAGCAGAGAAGGACAAACAATTCTTATCCCACAGGACTCTCACCAAGAGCTTGGGTGGTTCACGGGGTGGCTGCCTGCAGCAGGCTACCTCTAAACTCAGGAGAAAAGCTTCCAACTTTGTGCGGCCTGCAGGAGAAACTCAGAGGAGAGGTGGGAGCGCCACCTCTGGTACTCCCTGGAAATGCAAGAAGCTGCGGTCAGGAGGCCTGTTCTGAAGAAGTTCCAGGAGGATGCTTCAAGGGTCAGATGTCTGGGATATAGGGCCTTTTTTACAATAGGCGTAACTTTTTTTTTTTTTTTTTTTTTGCGGTACTGAGGATGGAACCCAGGGGCATTCTACCTCTGAGCTATACCCCCAGCCCTATTTTTTACTCTTTATTTTGAAACAGGGTCTCACTAAGTTGCGGAGGGCCTCACTAAGTAACTGAGGCTGGCCACAAACCCAGATCCTCCTGTCTTAGCTTTCCAAGTACTGGGATTACAAGGTTCTTGTTACCATGGCTACATCTTCTCCATTCAAAGTCTTTTCACCAGCCTCCAGGAGAAGTTTTCATGTATGTGTGGCCCCAATTCAGATCTGTTTACAGGAAAGGATTCCCACCCACCGGATACACAAGAGGTTGGTGGAAACATTAGATACTAACTTAATGAATTATGATGAGATGTATCATATTAAAAAGTTGCACAAGCCAGGCATGGTGGCCCACGCCCGTAATTCCAGGAGGATCACAGGTTCGAGGCCAGCATGGGCAACTTAGGGAGAGACACTGTTTCATGATTAAAAGTGATGAGGTAGAATAGAAGGAATAAAATTTAGGCAGAAAGGAGATGGATTGGGAAGGAAAGGAAAATGTGGTTTTGTTTTCAGGGCTTGCTCATCCTTAAAAAGCAAGGCCCATTCATAATGGGATGACTACATATTGGAAATCCCTAAGGTAATTTTTCAGAGCTCCATTTGCCTCTCAAAAGAAAGTCACAGCAGGCTGTGGTAACACATGCTTGTAATACCAGTACTTGGGAGGCTGAAGCCTGAGGGTCAGGGTTCGTGGCCAGCCTCAGTTACTTAGTGAGGCCCTCCACAACTTAGTGAGACCCTGTTTCAAAATAAAGAATAAAAAATAGGGCTTGGGGTGTAGCTCGGAGGTAGAATGCCCCTGGGTTCCATCCCCAGTACTGCAAAAAAAAAAAAAAAAAAAAAAAAAAGTCACGCCTATTGTAAAAAAAAGATCCTATATCCCAGACTTTCTGACTCCACTCCCAGAGAATCCTACCTAAAGTTTTTTCACCTTTTTTTTAAGACCCCAAGGATGGAGAACCAATATCCCATGCTACCCCAGGTTCCCCATTCCCTGCCCTGGACCCCAAAGCCAACCCCTCTCCAGATTTTATATGCAAAGGATGAAAGACCACATGCTCTCTCTCCCAGCTGTGATCCTGGAGACTTCTGAGGTGACCTGTGTCCTTTCCCCTGTGTACCTGTGCCTCTTCCTTAAAACACAACTTCTGCCTTTGTCCCTTTCTGGAGCATGTTGAAATTCTTTTCACTGCGAAGGCCAAGAACCCACGAGAGATATCGTGCTGACCCACGTGCTGGGGGTGTGGCTCAGAGGTAGAACACTACTGGGTTCAACACACACACACACACACACACACACACACACACACACACACACACGATATTAATTAGATGCAATGGGAGGTTTCATTGCCCTGTTGGAAAATAAATCATAACCAGAAAAATGTAATCGGAGGCCATTGATGGGTCTGAAGGCAGCAAAGTTCAGGGAGTTGACATGGCTCCAGGCACGATTTCCCCTGGGAACTCTGAGCCTACGTGTTAGACACTGTCTCCTCCGCACAAAGCTGGGGAGATCTGAATCTGAGACAGAGACGCCCTTTCTGTAGACTCCAGGAAGGGGGTGTAAGCTGCTTCTGCTAACTCTTCCTGCACAGATATTAACAGGGAGAAGTAATCCCAAAACTTGAGTATATCTTCAAAACAGAGCTAAGATGTGCACAGAGACCCCTGGAGCTATAGCTTCTCACTTCTTGGAATGATTCCTGTGAGTTTTCTGTCCTCTTCAGTGGTCAGTAAAATTGCACGTGAAGTAATCCACTTTCCATACAATGGTTCCTTAGATCAGTCTGAAAACTGAGAGGCTGCAAAACTTTGCTGCTTCACAATAATTATATAAGATATTCATCATCATCGTCGTCATCATCATCATCATCATCATCATCATCATCACTATTTTATAGGTTACAAAACGTCACACCAGAAGTTTTAAGTGATGTGTCTTAGTTTCTATCCTTGACAATTACAAGCTGTGCATCAAACCAGAAGTCCAACTTCAAATCCAGTACTTCTGCCAGTAAACAAAGATCATGCCTTCCATTCTATTTGCCTTTTCACAATTTACAAGCAATTACAGCCCAATTTGTTCACACAACACTGCTTTAAATTAGTATAGCACGGTGAATGTGTACAGCAAGCAAGATTGAGACTCAAGAAGTTGTAAAACAGAGCTTGATATACATATGTAACCCAGACACAGCACTGCTGCACCTGGGGAAAGACTGGCTAAGGGAACAAGGAATTGCTGCTCGGGCCCCTGAGTATCTGAAGTTCCGGAAGGGACAGGTGCCAAGCCACACTTGACACCAGGAATCCCATACGTCCTTCCTGGGGACTGAAACCCAACACCTGCCTTCACAATGCACAGTGGGCCTATCCTCTGCCTTATTTGGAAGGTGCTATCACAGTGTGGACTTGAAACCTGAGCAGCCCTGCTACTGGGCAGGCTGTATTGTGTGTCCTGGGAACATCAGATCCAGAGACACTCTGGGTGCTTCTGGGCTCATTATTCCAGGAGGCTCGACTTGGGAATCTCTGACTTGGAGAGCCAGGGCCAGCTGTGTTTCTGTGCCGAGGCTGACTGTGAGCAGGCACTCAAAGAAAGAAGGGCCCAGCAGTCACAGCTAAAGCAAAAGGCTTTCAGATTTCACCAATATAAACAGATTGGTCAACTAAGAACTACTTCTATCCAACCAAATCTATTCATCTTTCTTTGGAAATGTGCCTGAATTGCACATGAGAAAGAGGAACGGAGTTTCATTACTATATCTTGGAGCAGAGAAGCCGGAGATCCCATGTCCTGTTATCTTCTCCAGTTTCCTTCCATCGCAAGGAAGAGAGAGATCATTTGTAACCTGCGCCCATTCACAAGTACACATTTAAAATAAAAGCTAAGTTTGGGGCTGGGGTATAGGTCAGTGATAGAGTGCCTGCCCAGCATGTGTGGAGCCCTGAGTTTGATCCCCAGCATTAAAAAAAAAAAAAAAAACCTGAATGTAAACATTCACCATGGAGCATCCTTTTATACTGACATGACCACGAGGGATATATTCAAAGATCCTTAACACTCCCATCTTAGACCTCTCTACTGTCCAGATCAGTCCTGCTTTGGGCAATCATGCTACCTTAGGTAACTAAACATTGCATTTTAGGATTATTATTCGTGGAGGACTTGGTTTGCTGAGGCTGTCCTTGAACCTACAATCTTCCTATCTCACTATCTCAGCCTTCTGAGTACTGGGATTACAAGCCTGCGCCACCACATCCAGCTTTCTTTCTTTTTTTTTTTTTTTTTTTTAAGAATCCCATGGAGCCAGGGAGTTGAGGCATGAGCAGGGCTAAACAAATGTGGGACTTCCTTAAGAATTTCAGGTGTGAAGCTAGGCTATTATGATTAAAAAGTATAGGCCAGGCCTATTGAGAACCCAAGTACAGAACTAGCCAGATGGGTTATTATTAAAAGTGCCAGGCCTACCTTTGCCTAAGACAAGACAGGCCAGTTCTGCTATTATAATTAAAAATGTGACCCATTAAAGGCTTTTGTCTAAGAAAGCAGGCTCTGTAGGGTGAAACTAAGAATTATCTATCAAGTTTCCAAGTTTCTAGATTTTTTTTTTCTGTACTTGAGATTGAACTCAGAGGCACTATTCTACCTCTGAGCTACATCCTCAGCCCTATTTTTTATTCTTTATTTTGAAACAGGGTCTCACTAAGTAGCTGAGGCAGGCCTTGAACCTAGATCTTCCCATCTCAGCCTCCCAAGTCCTGGGATTACAAGCGTGTGCCACCACGCCCAGGTGACAGCTTTCTTTTAGAAGCAGCCCAAGTCCTGTAGCAATGTGTCCTGACCCCCTTCTCATAGGTCTCTTCTTTAATCGGAAGAATGGTTTTTATTTGTATTACCTTGGTTGCCTTCAGAGGCATCTCTGCTGGACTTGGGATTTTCAATGACTCTGCAGCCTTTCAGTTCAAAGAGCCGCACAAACCAACAAAGGAAGAGGTAGACTTAAGGTCGATAACTGCAAATGTAACAGGAGAAATGCAAGTTCTGGAAGATTCCTTGGTCTGCCTAATGCATATTGACCCTTTTTATTTTATTTTATTTTATTTTATTTTTTTAGGCACTGGGGATTGAACTCAGGGGCATTCTACCTCCAAGCTATACCCCTAGTCCTATTTTTTATTCATTATTTTGAAACAGGGTCTTGCTAAGTTGCAGAGGGCCTCACTAAGTAGCTGAGGCTGGCCATGAACCTGGATCCTCCAGTCTCAGCCTCCCAAGTACTGGGATTACAAGTGTGCACCACCACGCCTGGCTATACATTGATGCTTTTCTAACAATTCCTATAAGTAGATCTTGGGGACTGCCTGCACACCCAAAACAGATGACAAGAGGACCCTGCACTCTGATCACCTTGGGTGGGCACCACATCAAACAGCTGCTTAGTCCCCCTCAAATGAGCCACATTCTGCCCCGGGACAGAACCCATCTCCTCCTCCGTGTCACCTCACAGAGGATGGAAACCAGTATGTGGGGCGTCACCTGGATGATGTACACCTGTCAGAGGGCAGGGCACCTGGAAACACAAGCTTTGTGGCTCAGTGGGCACCACCTGTGAAACTCTCCGCCCAGCTGCTGTCCACGTTTGATTGTTCTCCCTATGCAGAAAGGAGGAGAAAGAGGGATGCTCAGATGGTTATCACGCAGAGAAGCGGTCTTTCTTTCCCAGGCAGGGAGGCGGCATCTCCAGAGCAAGAGATGGCAGGAGAGGTGGCCCAGAGTTGTTGAGCCACACAGCAGGCGAGGGAGATCACCAAAGTGTCTCTCCTCCAGTTGGTGGTTGGAGATGGACAGTCGCTCACCGCCGGCCCTGCGGTCAGGAGAACTAGTGCTTCCCACTGCTCATCATCAAAAAAAGAAACACACGTATCTGAAAGCAGCTCAGCAAGGCAAATTTTACTTTTTGCCAAAAGGGTTCCTGCCACCAGTAAGGTCAAGTATACAAGAACAACATGGAGGAAGCTTGCTGGCATTTTATTTTCAGCGCGAGACTTCTGTGCTGCGCTCCTATTGGTGGGAACACAGCCTTACAATCTTTACAGCATTGGCTGAAGGGGGTACCAGGGGAGCAGGGGTTGGCACTCACAATTTCCTGGAAATGCTATCTTTACAAAAATTCAAGCACACCATGGCAGTTTTACAACATGGAGTCCAAGTCAAAATATTCTTTTGATAGAAAAGATCCAATTATTTCTCACACGTGTAACGCCGTCTGGCTTCATTAGGGCAGTTGGTTCTGGATCCCACATCAGGGAGGAGCAGGAGAGAAGCAGCTGCTTATTGGCTATTTTGTCAGAACCCGAGAAAACATTTACATTTTTGCCCTGGTCCAAATGGCTAATGACTGTTTTTTTGTTGTTGTTTTGTTTTTTCCTACTTCTGAGTTGTTCCTGTGCGTTAACACAGCACAGAGAACTCATGAACACCAGAACCAATGGCAGCCCTCAGCCTAGGCCTGAGGTCTTGAGAGATAGTCTTACTGCTCCTGGGCCACCTTGCCAGAAAGATCAAAAGTGATCTTAATATCACAGGTTTTTTACTGGAGGGAAAACTTCAGCCCCTGTGGTTCAGTTAGGAAATTCGTTGTTCTTCATGATATGCTGAGCCAAAGCTTTTCTGTTCTTCATGCTGAACAAATGCAGTTTATTATCTCTGGTGGTTTTCTGCTACCTCATGCATAGTCTAAGAAGGACTTTACAGGGGTGAATATTGCCAGGCAATAAATACCTGCCATCCCAGTCCTTGGGAGGCTGAGGCAGAAGATCTCAGATTCAAAGCCAGTGTACAGTAACTTTAGCGAGACCCTGTTTCAAAATAAAAAAAATAATAAATAAAGGGCTGGGGGTATAGCTCAGTGGTAGAACAAACACCTCTGGGTGCAATCCCCAGTACCACACACAAAAAAGGAGAGAATTCTATAACATGTGAATCATATTTCAATTTAAAAGAACAGCAAGGACTCCCACTCTGCACACACACTTCATTTACTCAAGGATATGTGAACATGTGTGTTTACTTCTTTGTTTTCTTGTTTGTTTAACTTTCAAAGAAAATACAGTGTGTACAATATAAAGACCATCTCACAGCAATAGCAAGACTTTTGCTTCTCTTCCATCTCCAAATGCAGGACTTTCAGGTCTCTCACATGTCATAATCCCTAGCCACAGCTTTTTCTATTGTAATTGCATTTAGCTCTATACTGTCTATATTTATCATTTACCTTTTATCTGCATTGGTATATACTTTCCATGACATTAAAGAATTTATTCATTTATTTTTGTTTGTTTGTTTTAGAATTTATTTTCTGTAGTGTTGATAGAACTATGCCCTTTTGTTGAGAAACACCTTGTTGCACAAACAATCACTGGCCCTTGACTCACCTAGATACCGCACTCCACTGGCAGGTCATCTACACCTGCTCTGACCTCCCCCATCAACCCAGTCACTTCTGGGATCCGGGAGCACCGTCAAGCTCATTGCTAGTGGCCCTGGCTCTTTGGGGCCACTGTCTTGTCTGTGATCTGTGCCTTTGCTTCCCATCAGTTGGCAAACTGCTGAAGAACAGAAAACATTTTCTGCTTTCTTTCCAGTTCTCTCCTTCCCCTGAGACTGTTCTCTACCCAGAGAACCTAATCAATGCATGTTGCCATGTCAAGGGAACCACTTTTACCCAGGTCCTTTTGAATTCTAACCCTCTGTTCTTGAGTCCTATCTGGCCCCACGTGGCTCTGTATCAGCTGAAAATGTACAAAGCATGCTTTTCCATTCCGTCTCACCCAGTCATTGATAAAGCTGTTAAACAATACTGGGCACAGGCCCAGGCGCTGGGGAAACACCTGTTCTCTTGCTCTAGGTATCACTGATCGCTGATAGCTGGGCTCGGTACACAGCTCCAGCCAGTTGTCCTGTAATGCACGTGATGTATTTTTCCCCTGGTGACTTAATGTACCTATCAGGAAAGAGTTGCTTGTTCAAAGGTGTTTTGTGACTGAGATACAAGCACAGTTATAACTGCAGATTAATATTTAATAGAATGTTAAATCATTCTCTAGGTACAAGAAAAGGACCAGGAGGATTTCTTAATGTGTTCTGCATGTAAGAGAAAATGAGGTGGTTAATTGTTTTACAAGGGAACAGTGTTGAAAACCATAATCTTTTTCTCCACTTATTAACAAGCTCCAAGGTATATTCATGGGATATTTCCCTCCCTCCCTCTCTCTCTCTCTCTCTCTCTCTCTCTCTCTCTCTCTCTCTCTCACACACACACACACACACACACACACACACGCACATACACAATGTTTAACTTTCAAGGACAGTTCAGAATCAGTGGATTTCCCAATACACTCTCCATTTTGCCTATACCAGATTTTCTTATTTGCTATTGTTTTTTATCTAGCAACTGGTAAGTTAAAAAAAAAAATTCTGATTCAATGGCATCTGTCTAGGTTATAACGCCTAGTGTAAACAAAACTACACACAAACGAAATTCAAGGTTAAGTGAAAAGAGCTAGGTCGTAGGAATGGGGGTAGCCTGAGGAATGTCATCTGGAGTTTGATGGTTACTTTCTGATTGACGCCCAGGTGGGATGAGCTCTGATAGATGGTTCTGTACCTGTTCCTGAAGACAGACCTCCACCCCTGTGGATCTCCCAAGTCCTAAAGACTCCTTTCTCTAAAGAGCTTTGTCCAAAGTGTCTCCTTCCTTTGCTCAAAGCTGCATCCCTGAAATTCCAGCCTCTTGCCCTAAATGCACACAGTCACTCTACCAAAACATTGGGCTGCTGAGTCAGAGCTGGGTGAAAGACCCAACTTTGTTTTTGTTGTTGTTGTTTTTTGTTTGTTTTTTGCGGTACTGGGGATTGGACTCAGGGGCATTTTACCTCTGTGCTACACCCCCAGTCCTATTTTTTCTTCTTTATTTTGAAACAGGGTCTCACTAAGTTGCAGAGGGCCTCACTAAGTAGCTGAGGCTGGCCTCAAACCCAAATCCTCCCGTCTCAGCCTCTCAAGCACTGGGATTACAAGGGTGCGCCACCACACCCAGCTCCAACTTTGTTATTAATCATGAGAACTCAGTTATTTAACTTTCTAGTTTCTTCATCTATAAAATGGAAGAAAATATTACTTTATAGAGGAGTTTCAAGTATTTTAAATAAGTTAATATATATTTCTTAAGCATCTAGAACATTGTTTGTCTCAACTTAAGAAATTCTATGTTTCTAGAGCTTCTAAAGCTTGGGACCAGAAATGTTTCAGATTTCAGATTTTTCCTAACTTTTGGAATCTTAGCATATATACAAATGAGATATCTTGAAAACAGGACCCAAGTCTGAATATAAAATTTGTTTGGGTCTCATATATGATCTATACACATAGCCTGAAGGTAACTTTAGGCACTCTTTTAATAATTGTGTGCATGAGACAGTGTCAGGGTATGGAATTCACCACTTGGGAGGCCATGCTAGCTCTCAAACAATTTCAGATTTCAGATTAGGAATGCTTAACTTGTATAATGGTTTTGTCCAAAATACTTTCATGTAAATATGAGAAAACAGCAGACATGTCTGAATTAAAGAATATTCTATAACACACACACACACACACACACACACACACGCACACTCAGGATTTGCCCCATCTTGGAGGAGACTGCAGTGACCTGACAAGTCAACACAATGGAAACCTGGATTTGAAAGGTCTAGGAAAGACCCCTCCTTGGGTCTCAGCACTCACCCCAATTAATTACGAGAGTTGTTACTTGATGTAAACAATAAGAGGTTTTATTTACTAGTGCATTAGGGCTCGACTCAGAGGAGAAGACCCCTGAGCTATAATAAAGTAGGGTTTTTAAAGGGAAAACGGCAGGGGAATTTTAAGGGTGGAAAGTTTAAGACAAGTTGGGTGGGGTAAGAGGGGTAAGTATTTTAAGACATAAGACATAAGCATATTTTAAAACATAAACATAAACTGGTCACAGCGTTCGCGGTCACAGCGCCCCGACACATCGGGGAAGGCCAGATAAGTACAGAGCAAGTATTATTATTAACATTCCATTCACAGGCCATGCAAGCTGTTTACATAGACGTTTTATCATTCCCAGAGTAAGGGGCCTGGGTTTCTGCATTTTTTTTATTTTTTTTATTCTTACAGATTCAATCCTAGAGGAGAAAGACATTGGTGGAAACACTGCTAACTTTTAAAGAAATGCTGTAGTTTAATTAACAGCATCTCGGCAATGGGAACTTCCTGGTTTGGATAAGGAGGCCATTGTTATGGAAGATGTCTACCTGAGAGGAAGGCAGACAAGGTCTCTCCAAGAACTCCCTGTGCTATTTGTGAAATGTATCTCTAAATCTAAAATTATTCTGAAACATTTCAAAGTGTTATTGTTAAAGTAAAAAAGAAAATCTTAAAGTTCAATTTAATTCTTTAAAAAGATATACACGTTTTCAGTGTAATCTTTTTTGTTTTTACTGTTTGTTCTCGGTTCCATCTTTTGTGTTTTTAACCACTGTAAACTGAAGGCTTCATGGAAAGAGGAACCCAAGCACTGGCCATCGGTTTTACCCACATGCAGGACCCTGGTGGTATTGGCAAAACAGTTGTGCTGGTGTTGGGAGCCTGCCTGGAAAGGGCCCTACAGAGAAGGGCACACAGAGGCCGGAGGCTGGAGGCATGGACCGTACCTTTAGGGAGGTGGGCTCTGAAGGAGAGCAGGAGGAAAGGCCCAAGACCTCAGGGGCCATGATGCCCTAAGAAGGTACTGAAGATGGTTCTGTTCCAGCATGTTGGCTTGCTGCTAGGAACAATCCAAAACAAGGAGAAAATGTGATGATGGAGGTCAGCAAGTGGGAAGATGCAGGAACAAAACCCTGGCTGGGAGAGAGGGCCCTTTGAGCAGGGAGCCCTTGTCCTCTTCAGCACAGTGTGATGTAGGATACAGATGCACGGGCAGGTCCACTGAGAGGTTGGGAGAGGCAAAGAAAGGCTTTTGTGATTACAGACAGACCTTGACATAATGATTTCACTTGCAGTTTTTGAGCTTTTTTGATGGTGTGAAAGCAATCTGCATTCGGTAGAAACCATACTATGAATTTTGGGTTTTGATCTTTTCTGGGACTCATGACAGGCCATACAAGACTCTCAGGAGGCAGAGCAGCGTGGCAGCTGCAGCACCAGCCAGGCCTGTGATTGACTGCGTGGGAAGCAACTCAGCTTCTACTGTGTGCCTGTGTGCTGTGGGGACTTAGGTGTAGTAAACGCATCTTCTATCTGCCATGTCTTCAACTTACCATGAATGTATTTGCATATAACCCTATCCTAAGTTGAAGGCATCTGTACTTAAGTAGAAATGCTGAATACTTAGGAATTTCAACTAAGGTCACTAGTTCTATTAGAGTTCCCCAGAGAACCAGAACAACAGAACAGAGAGGAACACACACACACACATACACACCATTTAGGTCTCTATATCCTCTGGTACCACATCTATGGATATGTGTATATATACAAGGAATGACTATGAATACATATATTCACAGTCATATACGTATACTATATTTGGGAGGCTGAGACAGGAGGATCACAGGTTTGCGGCCAGCCTCGGCTACTTAGTGAGACCCTCCACAACTTAGTGAGACCTTGTTTCAAAATAAATAACTAAAAATAGGACTGGGGGTGTAGCTCTGAGGTATAATGTCTCTGGGCTCAATCCCCAGTTCTGCAAAAAAAGAGAGAGAGAGAGAGAGAGATAAAATTAAAATTAGGGTGGGGTATAGCTCACAGGTAGAATGCCCTTGGGTTCAATCCCTATTACTACAGAAAAAAAAAATCAAAATAAGGTAATTGGCATATCCATCACCTCAAGCATTTATAATTTCTTTGCATTGAGAACATTCAAACTCTTGTAGCTATTTTGAGATATTCAGTTAATTACAGTGAACTATAGTCATCCTACTGTGCCATAAAACATTAGACATCCTTCTTCCTCTCCAACTGCTCCTTCGTGCTCATTAGCCATCTCTCTCCTCCTGCCCCCGCCTCCCTCCCCAGCCTCTGGCAGTCACTATCCTGCCCTCTGCTTCCATGATACCAAATTTTGTAGCTTCCACAGATAAATGATGCATGTGACCTTTATCTTCCTGCATTCACTGCGTTTACAAAGCAGAATCTACATTCAAACACTCAGGGGCCCCAGCCCACCCCCTCTTAAGGAGCATCGTGGTGGTCTGTGCCTGGGTGTGGTGCTCCATTCCAGGGATGAGGGCGAGTGCCTGGGTGGTCACCACTTCTGCTCCCCTCTCTCATTGATCGGGTCTCAACTCTTCGTTTGCCAATGGTGCTGGGCTTTTGTTTTGATTTTCCATCTCTGACTTACAGCTCCGAAGCCCTGGATCGATTTTCAACTACAGCGTCTTTTACACTTTGATTCTACTTCCCAGGCAACCTTGGCTTTGCAACTGCATTTTCAAAATGTTTGACATGATGGGAGTCTTGTTCTCTTTAGAAATTTGCTTCTGAAACCTGCTTTTGGCCCCACTTATAGCTCCTGGTATAGTTAGAGGTGCTGAGTGACACCCCAGACTCCATCCCTGCTGTATACTTTCTATCACAGACAGACAGGGGCTGAATTTGCTGGAGCCGTTTCTGATTCTTAGGGAGATATTCACTTACTTTCCTCTTTCCTGAAAAATAGAAAAGGAAAATTTAGATATGTACTAAAATGCAGTGTGTACTCTCAAGGTTATGTCTAGTTCCAGGTTTTTAAAAGAAAAAGTGATTGTGTATATATGGGTCAGTGTGAAAATATCCATAGATTATGAAGCGATCCAGCAGCATAGATGTCCTAGGCTATTTATTTATTCGTTTGGTCTAAAGGTCTAAAAAGACCTTTCTTGGCTTTAGTCCAGCGTGATAGAGATAACCCCCAATTCACCTTTGTTTCTCTCGCCACAATCCCCGACTCAGGCATTTGTGGACACATTTTTGTTGAAAGAATGGGAATGACGCTGGGAACGAGTTCAAGTTAGCCCCAGAGAAAATGGCCAGGCGGCTTGAACAGATGGGAGACAAGTGGCCATAGGATGTCTAGCAGCCAGCCTCCTGAGAAACTGTCACACCTGCAGAGGAGCGGAAGATTACCAGAAGCAGGACATGTGTTTAAGAGATGACGATAAAGCGTAATGAAGCATCGTGAGTTCTAGCTGACACATCTCCCCCTGAGTCTCATCAGCCCTCAATGGGAGAAGCACGGGTCAGAGGAAACAGCCACTGCTTTTGGGTCCCTGCCCAGAGTCACCTTGGTACCCGAGCTCAGAGGCCCCTCTTCTGTCTTGGCAGGGCGCTCCCCTCACGCCAACTGAGGGCAACCAGAAGCATTCCGCTCCGTTGCTCTGGTCCCTCCCTTTGTTCTCGGACTTTGCTTCTGTTTGCTTCCTTCAGTGTGCGTGTTGTTAGAGGCAACAACAGGCATCCTGCACAAAAGCACAGGCTCCCCAGCCCATGGCGGAAGTACTTCATACCCCTCCTCCTTCAAAGACCTTCTCTGTATCCCCATGAGAAACCCTAATATGAAGCCCGGCGTGGTGGCGCTCGCTTGTAATCCCAGCATTTGGGAGGCTGAGCCGGAGGATCCGGGTTCTCAGCCAGCCTCAGCTACCTAGTGAGGCACTCCACAACTTAGTGAGGGCCTATTTCAAAATAAAGAATAAAAAAATAGGGCTGGGGGTATAGCTTGGAGGTAGAATGCTCCTGAGTTCAATCCCCGGTACTGCAAAAAAAGAAAGAAAGAAAAAAAAAAAAACCCTAATATGTGAGCGGTGCCTCTAGACCTGATAACCTCCCAAAGCATCTCCAATAATCTCCAAAAGGTAGACTCCGGCTGGAGAGTCCCTCGAGCTCAAGATAGAAGAAGGCACTATGCTGACAAAGCCTCCCCCGCCTCTAGATTTTGAGGGGAAGACGGAAGAGCACCGACATCTCCCTCTGGCAAGCACAGCACGCACAGCCCAGGGCTGCATGCCAGTCCTGAGAGTGTGGTGGGGGACCAGACAGGGACTTTCAGCCATGACTATTACTGTGAGAACAGACAAAGAGCCACATCCTGCAAACTCGCACAAAGAAAACCTGCACAGCTTCAGCTCTGAGGTCACGTGGACCTTGGTTCTGGAGCCACAAGCAAGGATGCATGCACTTGAGGTGGCCAGGAAGGCAGCTGGCAGGAGCCGTCTAGAGGCAGCAGCAACTCCCACACTCCTGGGCTGACGTGCCAGTGGCTGTCAAGTGCATGCCGTGAGGGTGGGAGGGTAGCACTGGCTCAGAGTGGGTGTCATGCTCCCGAGGTGAAGCACAGCCCATCTGAGCAGAGAAGAGGATCTTTGAGGGATGCTACACAGGGGGAACAGGGACCCCCCAGCAAGTCGATAAGAAACATGGGGGAGGATTTACTGTGAGCTTGCCTAGGGCACCATTAATCTGAAATCACCAAATGGATCTCTTGCCAATTTCCTAAGATGAAACTGGTTCTCATTTTCCCCCTAGAGATTCTTATGCAAATTTAAAACATATCAAGGATTTGAAGCTAGCAGGTATTTCGTTCAGCCAATTCATTTCTAAACAACACTACATCTTGCCTGGTGTTTCCCCCTCACACAAGGCATTGTGGGTAACTCTATTTTGGTGTCACCTTATAACTGAGGAGGCTGGGATATAAAGCCACTAGGAAGCTCATCTGGATCTAATTCCACATCTGTCTGTTCTTAGTAAACAGCAAGAAAAGGATATCGTGATAAATGCTAAATGAAGTATACATGAAAAATCAAAGGAAGTGCGAGCTTGTGCCATCAGAGATAAGGAGTGGAAACCCTGAGCTCGCAGGATGCATGAGGACCAGGCAGGGGTGTCTGGGCTTTGATAAGAACCTTCTTTCTCCTCCTTCGGTAAACAGTGCATTATTTTAGAAGTAGTTTAAAACTAATATTTATATTTACATCATTTCTTTATAGGGGTCATTGTTCAAGCGAGTCCAAGACTATGACAAGGAGTCAGGGGAATGGCAAAGCATGCCTTGGTTAGAGTCTGCCTTCCCACATGCTCTCCATTCAGCGTGATGTGATTTGACTTAAGTGAGAGGAACAATAACCTCTAATGTGGGACATTTTTGTCCCCAGAATTCTGTTTTCAGAGACTGAAAATTGGCAGCTAGGGATAGAGTTGGCTTGCAAGTATGTTTGGTTTAGTCTACAGATTGTTTTTTTAAAACAACTTTTCTAAAGTATAAGTGACAGATAATAAGCTGCACATATTTCAGATTAGTGTGTATTGGGGTTGTACACTGGATATTTAGTGTATTTAGTGTGTATTGGGGTTGTACACTGGATAGCTCTATTGTGTTAGGTGAAATTTTCACCTTGCTATTGTCTTTGGAGATTTAGTTTGGTTTAAGGAAACGCACCTGGATCCTAACAACAAGGGGTGAAATTATGATGGTTAATCTCATGTGCCATAATATATATATATTAAAATATGAAATATTTTAAATATATTAAAATTAAAATATTCCATATTTTTAATATATATTATGTGTTATATATATACACACACATATGTACACACACACACATACACACACATACATACACACCCCTTAGGACCCATTCCTGCAATCAAGATAATAATCGAACCCAGCATATTTTTTAATTGCCCCCTTCTCTGCTCTTTTCCAACAATCCCTCCTCCATTAGTCATGCCCATACAAGCATGCATCTGTTTTCTGCAACTTTAGATTAGTTTGCATTTTCTAGAGTTTTATATCAACGGAATCATCCAGTATGTTGTTGTTGTTTTGATCAGTCTTCCTTTACTCAATATAACTATTTTGAGATTCATGTTGTTGCATATTCCATAAATAGTTTTTTTTAATTGACAATATTCCACTGTATGGACATAATATAATTAGTTTTTCCATTTCCCTGTTGGACACGTAGGTTATTAAGTTTTGAGCAATGACAAATTAAGCTGCTTAGAACATTTGTGTGTGTGTGTGTGTGTGTGTAGAAAAGATATCTAAAATATTTTTGTTTTTATTTCTCTTATTCCCTTAACATGGAATGTCAAACGCATTATATAAGTAAATGTTTAATTATTGCTAATTTTATGAAAGTTATGGGACATTGGGAGAAGAATAAACACTACTCAAGGATTTGATCATCACTTTGATCACTTTGGAGAAAGGTGTATTGGGGTTGTACGCTGGATAACTCTATTGTGTTAGGTAAAATTTTCACCTTGCTATTGTCTTTGGAGAGTTAGTTTGGTTTAAGGAAACAAGCCTGGATCCTGACAACAAGGGGTGAAATTATGATGGTTAATCTCATGTGCCAGTTTGACTGGGTTCAGGGTTGCCCAAATAGCTGGTAGGAGATACTTTCTGGGTGTGTCTGTGGAAGTATTTTGGGAAGAGGTTAGCATTTGAAGGAACAGACAGAGTAAAGAAGATTGCTCTCACCAATGTGGGTGGACATCATCCAATCTATTCAGGGCCTGGATAGAACAAAAAGGAGGAGAAAAGAAGAATTCTATTTAAACTCGGACATCCATTTTCTTCTGCTCTTGGACATTGATGCACTGGTTCTTCAGCTTTCAAACTCAGACACCTCTACGTCATAACCTCTCCTGTCTCTCAGGCTTTGGGGCATTGACTTTGCCATCGGCTGTCCTGTTAGTCCAGCTCACACATGGCAGATTGTGGGACTTCTTAGCCCATGTAATCATGCCACCCAATGTCTCATTAAAAATCTTTTTCTAAACCAATTTCTCTGTCTGTTTGTTCGTCTGTCTCTGTCTCTTTCTAAATAGATAGATACATACATATATACGTATATATAAACACACATTTGCAATCTTGATTTTGTTCCTCTAGAGAAGCTTGGTTAATATAGACTTTTGTTACTATATTCATGAGGAGAATCAATTGTAGTCCCGTTCCCTTGCAATATCGTTCTCTGGTATCAAGGCAATACAAGCCTTGTTGAATGAACTAGGAACAATTCTCTCCTCTTTAAATTTTTGAAGAATATTGATGGTAGCAAAACACACACACACACACACACACACACACACACACACACAGTCTTTTGCCAGCACAATAACTAATCGACACCCCCCAAGACCCAGCCCCCACTGTTAAGTGGAGAAACTGAGTTTTATCTCTTTCCTGAACCATCTACTGATTTACATTTGCTGGAGCCATTATGTATTAGCCAACCATTTCATGTGGAAAATGACATAGAAGAAAATAAAAGCAACTCCTAATTCCTTTTCCATTCAGTCTTTCCTTATACATCTGTTGGCAGAAATAAAACAAGGATAGTTGAGTTCATTTTGTGAAGCATAACATTATTCTGGTATGAACAAAATACATATGCATGGAAAACCTACAAAATACAAATTATGTCATTTCGTTGATTCTGCCTACAAGTTAAGTGATCTTATATCTGCATTTAAAACTAGCATTGCACAATAAAAATATGAACTTCAAGATTCATGCTAAGGATTTAAAATTTGTAGTTATCTTTACTTGGAATGACAGTAAATAGCAAGTGAAAAACACCCAGGCCAGTTGAGAAAAGTCTTGGTATTTAAGACCTGGGAAGGCACTTTCCCCTCTGAGCTTGGGCAGTGGGCCTCATATCTTCATTTTGCACTGGGCTGTCCAGAGGGCATGCTGCAGGCTTCCCCTGGAGTCAACCCGTGATCTCTGGTGGGAGTTAAGTGATCAAGGAGGATGTGAGTTAGAAAGATTCCTTCCAAAATTTTTGTTCTTCTCATCACTAACAGAAAACAAAAGTACAAAGAGAGCAAGTGCTGCAATTTGGCTCCAGATTGTCCCCCAAACACCAGTGTCTTGAAGTCTTGATCCCCAAACTGAAGGTGGTGAGACTTTTAAGTTGTGAAGCCTAATGGGAGAAACTTAGGTGATAGAGTGGACACTCGAAGGGGCCATCAGGACCCTGCTTCCTTTCTGTTTCTTTCTTTGCTTCCCAGCTGCCATGAGGGGACTAGTGCTCCTCTAGCACACACCCCTGCCCTGATGTACTGTGCTGCCACAGACCCAAAGCAACGAGGCCCAGCGACCACGCACTGAAACCATGAGCCAACATCAGCCTTGAAGTTGAGCCTGTCAAGCATTTGGTCACCATGATGGACAGCTAACACAACAGGTGAGTAAATGCTTGCTATCACTGCTTCAGCTTTTTTAGCTTCTGGCTCCCTTTTTACTGTTAACATTGCAATTTGACAGGCCCTGACCATCTGGAGGCCCCAACATTACCTGCTCCCCTCATCTGTAGACAAGAATGGATTAGTCCTCCTCTCATCTTACACTAGTGGCAATGGAGGCAAGTCACTGCCAACACCTGTGTGTGTAAGCATGCTGAGCAGGGTTGCTATCTGCTCTTCTATAGAGAGGAGGACGGCCACAGTAAGTGTCAGACAGAAGTAAAGAGCCACCATGAAGCAGATTTGCTTCCATCTTCTTGGAATCACTTCCGCATTTTCATTAGTTATGTAAATGTGGGAGAGAAGATACCTTTGGCCTCAGAGGGTACCCACAGCAAGAGGATTGGGCTGCAGTCCTTTGCCTCTGCCTGGTTGGAACAGAGCTGGAAATGGGGTTTTCTGCTCTAGGATTCGGGAATCTATCCTTTCCTGCTGCCCTATTTTCTGGTTCTCAGGGGTCAATTGTTTCCCCTGAAGGTTACTACAAAAGATGTAACCTGGGAAATCCAAACACAAGCACCCTAACCACGGGTCCCTCATTAGGAGTCCTGAGGCCAGCCAGGATCACCTTGGCTGGAAGGCTCCAGCATCTATGGACTTCCATGCAGCATCTTTCTGCTACTGCAGTGATCAACAACAGCATTGATGGGCTCTGGCTCTCCCTGTGACTGATGGTTAGCAAGTCCTGTCCTGTCACCCCTAAAGGCTCCCATTGGATTCTTGGGTCCTTCGCCAGGAGTGTAGGACTTAAGATGGAGAAAGATGACCTCTGCCAAAGAGGCATGTGATGCTCAATTGATTTATTGGGAAAACAAAACTTTTCCCTCCTACAGAGAAGGAAGCATTCCAGAGCTGTCTACATTTGTGAGATCAGTTCACTTGGGTTAATTTTTAATCTGGAAGTGTGGAAAGGAGCTATTTCTGCATGTTTAGCATGCTTGCTTAAGTTGCATATCCCCTCAGAAGCCCCTCTCCCATCTTTGCTTTTCTTTCATGAGTAAAACAAAGGGGGGGGGGATGGGATTGAAAAATTGAGTGCAGTAGTCCTGTAGCATTCCCTGATATGACTTTCCATTCTGCTTTCTCATTCAAGATATAATAACAAAGCCGGGCATGGTGGCGCACACTTAAAATCCCAGTACTTGGGAGGCTGAGACAGGAGCATCACAGGTTCGCAGCCAGCCTCAGCTACTTAGTGAGGCACTCTGCAACTTAGTGAGACCCTGTTTCAAAATAAAGAATAAAAAAATAGGGCTGGGTGTGTAGCTCAGAGGTAGAATGTCCCTGGATTCAATCCCCAGTACTGAAAAAAAATAAAGAAAGAAAGAATAAAAAATAGGGCTAAGGATCTAGCTTGGAGGTAGAATGCCCCTACGTTCAATCCCCAGTACCACAAAAACAAGACAAAACAACAACAAAGATACAACAACAAAACAGAAAGCCTGGTCAAGGAGGACATGTGATATTTCTGAACACAGGCGCCATGTGTACCAGGAGGTACATGATGCCCCATCACCTATGGGCAGAAGCAGTGCCCTCAGTCATGGTGTTTCTGGCTCTACAGCTCTTAAAGATAGTTGCTTTTGTGTGAAGATTTGCCAACTCACCAGACAGTGGACTTTTGTCACGAGGCATGAGCATGTAGCATCAAGGTCTCTCTCCTGAAATGTTGCCTTGGAGACAGCCGGAAGCCTCCACCACTATTTCTGTCACTATACATCTGTGGATTCTTGAAGGTCTCGTCTCCAAAAATATTCCTGGGAAATACATGTGTTATACAACTGAGGTTTCCTAGGCTACCCTAAGAAATGACGTCCAATGAGAGGGGCACGGAAGAATGTTCCTCCTCTTTCCCATTCCCTTAAGAAACTGCAAGTCGCCCACAGCTCGAGGACTTCCTGAAGATGCTCTTCCTGTCCTGCATAGATTAGTGCTCTGCCACGCCTGCTGCTTGCCTGTCCCTCTCCCTTGGCTCTAAGCTGCCCCTCTGTGAGGGCCTTCTTTCACAACCCTACCACGGGGAGATGGTATTCTGACACCGCTCCAAGCTTGCACCTGCTGGGGCTGTGAGAGGCTGAAGCAGGTCACAGGTTGTGAGGCACCTCCCGCAGCTGAGAAATGCCCCCGTCCTTGAGCTTCCCCGGTGATTCTCTCTCACTGACCCCTACGTGCCTCCTGAGATGTGAATCCTGGCAGCCCACCGTTTCTCTGTCCATCCAACATAACTGGGCTGCCCTGATGCTAAAGGAGCCCTGATGGGCATCAGCTGGGAGGTCTTCTAAACATTAAGTATTTGGGAATGCAGAAAGATAGAACTACTCTTCCCCTTGCTTTCTTTTTCATGGTAAACGAAGAAGACTCACTTCAGAAGACTCACTTCGAAAGATCAAATTATCATTCTGGGAAGGAGCCCAGGGTTTGGAAGAAAATGCAACCGGGATTCAACACTATAAATCAAATGTTTAGAAATGTGGTTAAATTCCATTAGCCGATCCCTTCCTCCTTGATCAAATTAGAAGACGGAGAGTTTGTGGTATACAACGCATGTGAAGGAGAACGTGGAATACTGAGAAGCCCTGCATGAGTTTTGGAATGACATCAGGATGGAATTAAACTGAACAAAACACCAGGGAATCAGTCTCATTTGTAGACTAATAAGCCTTTCACCTCCAACTGATTTGGAACCGGGCAAGTTCTCTGAGAGAAAGCCACTGAAAAAGGCAAATCACACCAGCCCAGGTCAGAATTCACTTTCATCAAAACTCTGTGGATGTGAGCTCTGAAGAGGCTCATATTTCCAGAAAACACTCAAGGAATCCTGCATGCAGTTGCATAAGCCCTGCATGGGCCGAGGAGGTAGGTACTATATTACATAAGTTCCTGGACCACACATCTCTGCAAGAGATAGACAGAGGCTCCTCCAGGGGAAGTAGCGTTCCCAGTGAGATATCACCAGGAGAAAAATGGTGCGATAGCTGGTGGCTTAAGTAGAAGCTTCATGACAAAGTGGCAGGAAACCCAAACCTACACGTCCTCTCCATTTGTTGCTTGGTCATGAGCACCGCACACGTTTGCTCAGACACAGAAAGTGCTGGGTTCAGTTCTCTATAATAGAGCCCATGGTAGGCACAAAGGAAGTCACTGTGCTTGCAGGGTAATGACAAACATTGGGTCAAGGGCACAAAACTTTTCTCTGTGTAACCTTGGATGACTTTGTGAAGTTCCCTCGCTCTTCATTTTTCCAACTGTAATATATGAACGGCAATAGGACCTGTCTTTAGGGTTGCAGGATCAGGCCTTGGAGCCAGCTTGCATGATCCTAAACCTCCCCTACTCAAAGTGCGCTCCCTGGACCGGCAGCCTCTGCATCTCTGGGAGCTGGCTAGAAATGCAGACTCTCAGATTCCATTTCAGGCTCACTGGACCAGAACCTGCATTTTATTGAGCTCCCAAGAAGGATCTTGTGCACATTGGTTTTCAGAAAGAACTGCTCTGGACGGGCTTTCTCCACCCCTGTCTCTGTGACTCTGTGGTGTGACTGAAATCATCCCAGGCATTCCAGGCTCATGGTCTCCTGTACCTGGGGTTTAGTGTGCTTTGACAGGGGCAGTTGAAGCCCTAGGTGTGCCTGCCAGAGAAAAAGATGAGGCCTGAGAGGAGAGGTTGGAGGGAAAGAGAAGGAGAATAGAGCCAGACAAGAATATCCTTCAACGGGCTCACACTCTGGTGCTCAGCACCAGTGCAGAGCTTGCGTCTTGGTCAAGAGCTGATGCCATTGTAATCCAGCATGGCTGCCAAGCCCACTGGATACAGCTGCCACATGTAAACAAACCTGGTGCCCCCAGACGCACAGGAGGGCTCAGCTGTGTTCTACTGATGGAAGGAACATAAGTAACCGATTCCCCACGCTGTGCAGGAAGGTGGGGCTTGGAAAGCTGAAGCCAGGCTGCTTCTTTTCAAGTCCTTGTTCAGTGACTCGTAGATGTCAGCTTGAAATAGACCCAGTTGGAGTATTACACCAGGTAAGCTGGCAAACACTGCATGTCAGGGCTCTAATTTTTTTTTCTTTTTTAAAAGAGCCAATTAAAAGCATTTGCCAAAGACTGGGCATGGTGGCACACGCTTATAATCCCAGTACTTGGGAGACCGAGACCGGAGGATCCGGGTTCTCGGCCAGCCTCAGCTACTTAAGTGAGACTCTCCACAACTTAGTGAGACCCTGTTTCAAAATAAAGAATAATAATAATAAAAAAATAGGGCTGGGGATGTAGCTCAGAGGTAGAATGCCCCTGAGTTTAATCCCCAGTACCCCAGTACCACCAAAAAAATGCATTGTCAATATATCCCTGGATGTTTATAACACTATGTAATTGATTCAGTGATGGTAGATATCTGAAAAGTGCTAGTTTCATGATGTTCATTTTCAGTGCACGTATAGAGGTCAGTAAAGAATACCTTTCCCTTTGAATCAGTAAAAACTGGCATACACTACATGCCAGGGGTCTACTTTTTTTTAAGAGCCAATTAAAAGCATTTGTCAATATATCCCTGGATGTTTGCAACACTATATAATTGACTTAGTGATGGTAGATATCTGAAAAGGGCTAGTTTCATGAAGGACTTTTGTGTGTGTGTGTGTGTGTGTGTGTGTGTGTGGTACTGGGGATTGAACCCAGGGGCATTCTACCATCTAGCTACACCCCCAGCCCTATTTTTTATTTTGAAACAGGGTCTCACCAAGTTGAGGAGGGCCTCATTAAGTAGCTGAGGTTGGCTGTGAACCCACCATCCTCCTGTCTCAGTCTCCCAAGTACTGGGATTACAAGCCTGCGCTACCACACCCAGCTCATGAAGGACATTTTAAGTGCATGTACACAAGGTCAGAAAAGAACACCTTTCCCCTTGAATCAGTGCCCTTCAGGAGACTGAGCCATTTTCTGTATTCAAAGTCAAGAAGAACACAAGAGATTATCCTGCTGAGCAGCCACAAAGTTCAGGTCAGTCTTGGTGGCGGATACTCTGCATGATCCCCTGTTGACCTTTGTCTTTCAGCCGATCACCTATTTCTGTGTTTCTCCCTCTGTCTGGAAGAACAATGCTCCTGTCTGCGATTTTTGTTTTCTAGGCCTACTTCGATTCAGTGGCCATTTACACAATGCACAGGGCTGGCATATAGCAGATGCTTGGAACTATTTGTTGAATTCTGGAATAGTTGCACAATTCTGGAAGACTACACATGGATGCATCTCCTGGATCCCTTACCAGTAAGGCAGGTGCAGGTTGCACTCTACAGAAAAGCTGCGTCCCAGGCCCGTGCCCTACAGCCGACACACAGGATCACCAGGCCCAGCCCGTTTGAACTCTAGGCCAAGGACTTCTGGAGTCCCTACTGCTGGTGGCACGTCCGATGCTTGCTCTGTGCCTCATTGTGACAAGTCTTTCCCATGTCTGGACACAGATCCTGGCTGACTTTCTGAGTCTGATATGTAGCCTTCCTAGAATCCAAGGTTGCCCAGGCCCGAGGCTACCTGGGTCTCCTTCCTGGGAGACTGTCTGGAGAATCAGCCCGCTGGGGAACAATGCTACCTCTTAGTTATTTTCTTTCTTTCTTTTTTTTTTTTTTTCAGTACTGGGGATTGAACTCGGACATTCTACCTCCAAGCTACACCCTCAGTCCTATTTTTTATTCTTTAGTTTTGAAACAGGGCCTCATTAAGTAGCTGAGGCTGGCCTCGAACCCGGATCCTCCTGTCTCAGCCTCCCAAGTACTGAGATTACAAGCCTGTGCCACCACACCCGGCTCCTCCTAGTCATTTTCCTCTGATGCTCTCTGTTCCCTGCTCAGGACTACTCACCGCAGACTCTGCTCACTGCTTGAGACCCTGGGTCACTCTGTGCTGTGCTGTCCCAGGCCCTCACTAGACTTCCTGCTGCTGCCTTTGCTTGCCTTGGGGGTCACCTGTTGCCTCTGAACTAAACTTCTGAGGACCTTAGCAGGGTCTAGGCCCATAGTACCTGTTCAGACATCTCAGCTGCAACCTAGGCTGCCCTTTCCCACACTGGTGTCCAGAGCAAGGAGGGGCCTCTGGAGGTCCTGGGAGGGACTCTGTGATCCCCACACTCAGAGGTGCAAGGAGTTCTTTAGCGTTCTGTATTTTGTGAGTCCTCCTGCCTCCTGCCAGGTGCTGTCCTAAACGCTAAGTGTAGTGCCTAAAGCCGATAAAGGTCTATCATTCACTGAAGTCATACTCCATGACAAACACAGGAACATGACATGTACATGTGTTTATATTCCGTGTATATGTAATGGATATGGCCACACTTCTTTATATATTTATACAAGTATAAAAAGTATATATACTATACATACATGAAAACATTTTATTTATAAATATAACCGAATATCAACACACACACACACACAGTGATAAATACTAAAAAAAAAAAAAAAAAAAAAAAAAAAAAATTAGGACAGGGGGATTGAGGGGCCACGAAAAGCGGCCTTGCCCAGCTCGTAAACAAGCAGAGCCTGGGGATCCCATGGGGTGGGATAGAAGCACAGGAGAGCACTGTGGAGGAGCATCCTCAGTGAGTCCCAGGTGTGGGGAGCACTCTGCGCAGCTGCACTTGGAGGGGAGAGTTGAGACACCCGTTCTGCATTGGTCAGGGCTGGAGCAAGCCATGCCAGGACTTAACATCTAGTACCTAGACAGGTCTCTTCCCTTGGTTAAAGTGGAGGATCAGAGGAAAGGAGGCTCAGGGATACCTTATCCTATTACCAGATCCCCCTCCGGGAGCGGGGGAGGGGCACCTCAGTGCTGCTCACTCTGCAGGTTCTCCCCTGATCTTGGATCTTATTTCCTCTTATTCCAGACTCTGGGACCACATGAAATTGTCCTTTTCCTAGGCCAGACCTTCACACCAATCCAATCAGCATCTTTTCCAGATGGTTTAGAAAGGGTAGATCTGGGGTCCCTGCTGGATGGCGGGCTGGGCGACAGTGACCTCCAGGAGACCAGGCCAGAGACTCCGAGCGCACATCCAACCGCGGCGGAGCCCCTGGGAGCCTCCGTGGCTTTGAGACCACACTCTCTCCCCCAGCACTAGATCTTGGTTGCAGGATTAAAGGCTGTCTCTGGTTCCGCAGCGGGCAGAGCAGCGCCGGACCCGCCCTTCTCTCCCTCCGGGGCTAGTCCTCACCGCGGCCGCACAGGCGCAGGTAGCCAGGTGTGCCCTCCCGCAGCTCCTCGCCCCGGGGTAGGGGGCGGGCGACCTCCAGAACACCCCTCCCTCCCTCGCGCTGGGAGACAGGTGCTTTGCTTTCCGGAGTGCGGGAGAGCCTGAGAAGCCCTCCGCGGGGGCCGAGGGTGTTGCCGGGGCCCAAGGGACGCGCGCGGGCGGAGCGGGGGCGGCGCCGGGGACGCGGCGGAGCCGGGCTGGGCGGGGGCGCGGCGCACCTGGCTCCCCGGCCCCCGCCCCCGCGGCCGCCAGCCCCTCCCCGCGCCCGCCCGGGGGCCGTCCCAGCCCCTTCCGTCCTCGCGATCGGCTGCTGTCCTCCGCCGGCCCCGCGTGGGAGGACGATGGGTCAGCGCGGAGAAAGTGGATGAGGGCGGCGGCCAGTGCCTGACGCCCCGGCCGAGCTCTGCGCGCACCCGGCCCGCCGCTCCATGGACGCGCCGCTCGCCTCGGCGGCCAAGCCCCCCAGCGGGTAAGCGGGCGGGGACCCGGCCGGGCTCGGTGGGCAGGGACGCTCTGTGTTCCGGGCAGGGTGCTGATCTCGGTCCCGCGGGCCCGCGCCCCGGGTGCTGGTGCTAGGCGTGCTGTGTACTTAGGCGCCCGGGTCGTAGCGCAGGTAACAGGGTCAGGCCGCGGCCCGAGCGCGCTCTCCGCTGCGTTTGCGAGTTCTTTGGGGGGTCCCCGCAGGCGGATCCCCACCACACCCCAGCTCTGTTAGCCCCTCTGAGTGTCCGCGCTCCGGCTGCAGGGGCGTGGGACACGCGGCCCCTGGCCCCAGCAGTGCCGCTGGCTCGCCCCTCGCGGGTGCCCCAGCCCAGTCGCTGCTCCCTGGCCGGTGACCGCTGCACCCCTCCATGAGAGAGGGGAAGCCGGGCAACTTCGAGGGCGGACGTGGCCAGCGATCTTTCGGGAGGTGTGCCCGATCGTGACAACTGCCGCCCCTCCCTTCCTTCAGTCCGGGCTTCCCTGGACAGCTTGGGGGCTCCGCCGTTCCTTGGGCTCGAGGTGCAGACTCCCCGCATTGGATCTGGCAGTCAGGGCTGCCGAACTGCCCTGGAGGTACCAACTTCTGCTCAAACCTTCCCAGGTGTCTGTTTGCTGCCCCACACCTTGCAGGTAGGGATTAATATGGCATATTCCGGATTTTGCTAGTAGAAAGCATAACAACTCTTCCCCCACCCCCATTCCCCAGTCAAGTATGGACGAACAACTCTGCCCTTCAACTGGATCCTGAGCCAGGTCGAAGTGTGTCCATCCAGACCAGGCCGCGGTCTGTTTCGCTTGCCCCTGCGCCCTGAGAGGAGTTGAGTGTGAGCTTCGGACCTTAGACCTCTCTGGCTCGCCTGCAGCAATTGTGTATGAGTCTTGCAAATGGAATGAGTGTTTGGGGTGGGCCCTGCACCTGCTCACTGAACGGGCCTACTTTCCACTATAGCAACTGGATTGCACGAGGCGGCGGATTTGGGACAATAAACCTCTTTTTTTTCGTCCCACTGACTCATGATTCCCTATGCCCGAGGGCTGTGTGTTGCTCAAGTGTACAAAAGGCTTTAAAAAGAGCTCTTTACTATTTTTTTTTAAATCTTTCTTTAATGTGACAAAAAAAAGTGAGCCAGATCCGTCATTTAAATAACCTTGAAGCAGAGGAATTGTTCAAAAATAGTTTCCTTTTTATTCTTTTTCTTGCCTTTTCTTTTTGCAGTGCACTTCATTGTGGTTATGTAATTCCCTTTGAACAAACAAATCTCTGCAAAAGAAAATAAATATGGGAAATCCTTTTCCATGGCAATGGGTATCCGAAAATAACACAGAGAAATGTGAAACAGAATTGCTTTTGAATCTGTGGCATCCGTGGCCTATTAAAGGAGCCTTCTTAAGGAGACTGAGTTATTTTATCTCTATCACCTTATAAATAAATATGAGGCCAGCAAAACTGTGTCCAAAGAGTGTGCCTAAAAAACCTTTAACAGAGCCCTACTATAGAAGTGAAACCACTCTTTCCAGTCTGCTACTGTGTTGCCTCGAGATAAACCTGGGTCTGCCTTCACTGGTAGAAGGGCACTGATCGGCCTTCACATGTGTGTACCAAAGTAAAGCCTTGATTTTCCTTACAGACAGGATACCAAAACTCAACACTGTCACCATACATTTGAATCTTTTCCCCCTTGTATCTGTAGCATCTGCTTTGCTAGTTTGCAGATCTTTACCGTTTTTAACTTCTGACATGCCCAGTTATTTTGTCATTTGCCATTTGCTAATGCTTTTAGTGAAGACGCACGAAGAGAATATTAGTGTGCTTGTGTTTTTCACAGAATTACTCATTTGATATAAGATATTTTGAGTTAAAATCTAAGGGAAGAAATGACATGAGGCTTTTGAATGTTTTCTGTTGTTTAGGTGTATTACTTGCCTCTCTTAAAGGGTAAGGAGGATTGTGAAGCTTCTGACCTTAGTACATTATCCAGGGTCAATGTGATTCTGTCGACTTGTCACTGAAATTACTGCTGCCTCTTCTTGCTACCCTGAGAAGAAGGCAGTGTTGGCAGTGTGCTTAAGGGAAGTTTGTTTTCTATCTGATACTGCAAAGGTTGGTTATAAAATCGAACTTTCTGTCTGACATGATAGCAAACACCTGATGTGATGAATTTACTTTGTTGCTGTTGTTCACTGAAATAGTGAACCCTTATTGTGCTGTAGACTTGGGCTGTGTAGAGTGAGCAGCACCTTAAAAAATAGGGCCCTTCCTGAGGGCTACTGAGGGGGCAGAGGGCTCCATGAATGGCAAACATATTGATTATGTAACATACTAAATTGTTAATACACAGTTATTAGGTTTTTTTGTTAAGAGAATGATGAAAATTTTACTTGGACTGAAAGTATATTTTTATTACTAATTTCATTAAAATAGTGACTAATAATTATCTAGAGCAAGTCAGACTTGATGTGATTTGGGGAATTTTACAGCTCCATTTGAGACAATTTGAAGGATAATAGTTGACAGAATATTCCAGAACACAAGGCAAATACCTTTTGGTGAAGTTTTAAAGCATACTTAAGTGCGTACTTTAGCTGTTTACTTTCAGTTTACCTGTATGGGTATTTGTGGGATCCATCCCAGTAGCTGCTTGTTGTGGAACTTGGAGCTAAACTTTGCACTGGACGCTGTATGAATAAGGGGAAGAAGGTTTGAAATTTGGCAGGACAGTGGCTGTTTGTTTTGTTTTGTTTTCATCCCTGTGAAGGGAACACATATTTGTGCAGAATAGAAAAGTCTCAAATGACATGAAATGTCAAAACAGCAGGTACATTTGATCAAAGGCTGTGCTTAAGCAGTTTGCTTATGTAAAATCAGTGGGCTTCATGTAGATGTAGTTGTTATTCATTTCTTGGCAGAAATTTATATTTAATCAAGTTATTAGAACAAGAAGTAATTTGAAAAATGTAATGGAAGTGGGTAACTTGAACTACTTTTACTGTTGTTAATAGCCAACATAATATCAAATGGAGGAGTCCTATTCCTCTTGATAGTCCCGGGGCCAGCCCCAATTACATTTCCTGTCAAACCCTCATAAGTGTATAGATACTAGAGAAATGTTAACAACTGTACACCATAATAAAAAGTTTAGGTTGCTAGGCCTCTTTGCTTTTGGCTAACATGTTAAAGAATGTGTTTTACATTCTTTCAAATGAAAGAAAGTATAATAACTGTTACATAAAACTTTTGCCATTTAATGTGAGCTATAATTTTTTTAAGATGTTACTTCTGAGCTACTCTATATTTTGGCAGTTCATTTAAGAATATCAGTGTTAGGGACTAGGGATTTCTCCATGTAAAGTGTTGAGTACACCTAGGAGTTTTATTCTTCCCTGGTCATAATTTTTATTAGTAGGAGTAGTTGGACATTTCCCTGTCATGGTATCAAACAATCCTAGAGTATTATTATTATTTTTTAGTGGTTGTGTGAGGTTGATGGGACTGAAGTGTGATTACAATTTGGTTAAGAAAAGTATTGATAAAATGTGGAGTATATCCTGTCTCCTAAGTTCTTCTTTCATGACCTTCTCCCTTGCACAGGAAGACTATTATTAAGTGACACCGTGAGCCAGGAGGGGTGACAGCCCCCACATACATGTGGGCCTAGATTCTGTGGCCTCTTTAATTTGGGGCCTCATAAATGAAGTCATAGCTGGGTACACTAAGTGAACTTCCATAGTTCTTAAGAAAGCAATGATTATAGTATATAGCTCAATGCCATAATAACATAGTTTAGTTTGCAGGCCTTTTGCACTTGGTTATTACATTTATGATTAAATTTGATTTTGCAGTTGTCCAAAAGTTTTTAAAAGGTGAGTAGAAATAGTTGATGTCATTGTAGCATTTAGACGCAAGATGTGCAAATTTGAAATGGAGAAACATTTGTGTCTTGTTTAGATTTGAACTAAGTAAAAAGTCAGTATAGCAGAGAGTTAGTATATTTACTCTGTGGTGTTTCCTCATCTCCCTCCTTCTTTCCTCATCTTCAGTTAATAATGGGGTCTGGGGACTTATTACTGGTCAGTTAATTTTAGTGATGCTCTTCGCTGACCTTGTGCCATCGCAGCACACAGATTTTACATTTCATGACCCCTGGTCCCCTTTTAGATATCTTCATCTTTAAGCCAGGTGTGGTGGTGCACGCTTGTAATCCCAGTACTTGGGAGGCTGAGACAGGAGGAACCGGGTTTATGGCCAGCCTCAGCTACTTAGTGAGGCCCTCCACACTTAGTGAGACCCTGTTTCAAAATAAAGAATATAAAATAGGGCTGGGAGTGTAGCTGGGAGGTAGGATGTCCCTGGGTTCAATCCCTAGTACCAAATATGTTGATGCATATCAGCATATTGTTGATATATATTGATGAGGTGATTTTAAGTTAATCATAAATTTCTTTTTTTTCTTTTTTTTCCGATACTGGGGATTGAACCAGGGGCATTCTACCTCCAAGCTATAGCCCCAGCCCTATTTTTTATTCTTTGTTTTGAAACAGAGTCTCACTAAGTTGTGGAGGGCCTCACTAAGCAGCTGAGGCTGGCCATGAACCCAGATCCTCCAGTCTCAGCTTCCCAAATGCTGGGATTACAAGCGTGTGCCACCACGCCCGGCTTGAATCATAAATTTCATTTCCTCGCCTCCCTCACTTTGTACCAGTGCTGTCTCACTTCTGCGCTTTCAAGGGCCTCTTGCCGGGTTTTTAGCACCTGAACTGATGGATAGCATTTTTCCTCAATCTTTCCATAATTCTTTATTTTTCATCTGCTCCTTCCTAGAGGAAGATTAAATTATTTTTCTCATGTGTGCTTCATATGGTTTTATTTATGAAGCTAATATTGGTGCTCGCTTTTCAGACCTAATGCTCATTATTCTAGACTAGAGTTTGCTATGGTTTCCGGAGTGACAATCGATGGTTCTCCAATGATATATGTTTCCTAATGCCTGTTTCTGGAACCTTCCCCAGGCTCATGAGCAGAGAGATGGCTCTCCCCTAGCTGGGAGATGCCCTGTGGCTGTTCACATTTTAACATTTCCCTCTACCTTCCTCATTAGGTGGTGAGCCACAGCTGACCAGGACCCGGTCTTACCAGGCCAAGTCCAGCTAGGATAAACTCTCCAGCCCAAAATAGTGCGATTAAGAAAATAAATCAAAAACATTTTTTAAATCAGCTGCCAAAATAAATTTTACTTAGGCACATCTGATTAGACAGATTCTCAGGTCACAGATGCCTTCGCACCAGTCCTTTTATAGATCCAGTTCCCACTTCTGCCCATCCAAGCAAAGCTGCTTTAAAAGACTCCGATTGACTTAGGAAAATCACTGAAGTCTTTATCCCGTAAAATAAAAAAAAAATAAAAAATAAAATAAAATAAGATGCAAATTTCTAAAGACGAGCCAACTCGTTCAGGAGTCCTGGCTCTGCTACGGCCCCCTCCTCTCTGGCCCTGTCCTGTCTTCTCCCAGGTGAGCAGCCTCCTCCTTGGGATGTTCCCGTATCTCTCCAGGCAGAGGACAGTCAGGGCACCCACTGTCCTGTCTCTGTGGACACGTAGACAGTTCACGCCCACCATGGATGCAGATGAGGGAATCCTGCGCTTTCTGGGCCAGGCAGCGTAGCTTTCCTCTCCTCTAAATGCCTCTTGCTTGTTTCTTAATCCTATTTGACTTTCTCCTATCAAAGGCAGACGGGGAAGGTGAGTGGAAAGAACATTGGGTCAGGATTGAGGTCTGTCTGGGCCCTGGTGCCAGTTGTGCAGGATTAAATTTACCCTTCACACTGTGGCCACGGCCCCTCTAGGTGTGGCTCCTTCGGGCTTGCCTAGCACAGAGCCCTCTGATAACTCTTTCCGGCCAGCGTGGGGGCGGCTGAGGAGTGCAACTGCAGAACTGAAGTTTTCACCTTCCTCAGTTAATTAATGTGGGTGTAAACAGCTGTGCGCGGGGAATGGCTGCAGGCTGGACCGGAGGCTGCAGCCTCTGGTGCCCTCACTCTCCCTGGCCACCATGCTCTTCTGCAGAGCCTCCCCTGCTCACCTCGCACCAGAATGGTTCCTGCTGTGTTGCTTCCCAGCAGATTCGCTCTCTGACAC